>AP028446.1:7596915-7705139 GCA_036509395.1 Antheraea yamamai
GATTTCGGTTGATGACGTCACCGCCTCCCTTAAGGAGGGTGACTTCCCCGTACGCGAGGTACACCGGATGTACCACCCACGCACACGCGCCCCCTACAATATGGTCTTGGTTCTCCTCGACCGTACGGTAGAGGGGAAGGCTATTTTTAGCCTCACCTCCGTCTGCGGACTCAGCGGCATCACCGTGGAGCCCCCGCGAAAGACAAACACCCCGTCGCAGTGTCACAACTGCCAGACTTACGGACACTCTGCCCGTAATTGTCATCTCCGCCCCAGGTGCGTCAAGTGCCTGGGAGACCACTCGACCAAGGAGTGCGGGCGCTCGGCCGGCACTCCGGAACCCCCCAGCTGTGTTCTGTGCGGTAACGCGGGTCATCCCGCGAACTATCGCGGCTGTCCCCGCGCACCGCGCACACAGCGCCCTCGTCAGGCGCGGCAGGTGTCCAGGGCACCTGCGGCCGCCGCCCGCCCTTCGCCTCCACCTCTCATGTCCGTGGATGCCTTCCCCGGCCTGCCGGGCGCCTCTCGCGCCCCGGTAGCGCCCGCGCCCACTACGCGCGCGGCACCTTCTGTGCCGCGCGCGCCGCAACCCGGGCGGGCCCCGCGGGCCCCCAGGGCCCCCCGCCCCCGGCCGGAGGCTCCTATGCCTCAGGCTCGCCCACCACAGGCGCCGCCGGCGCGCGCCTCTCCCGCTCACTCTGCGGACCTCTCCGAGATCGACTGGGTCTACCAGTTGCTCCGGGAGCACGACCTCGAAGAGGTCTTAGCATTCCACGTGGCCATCAAGGCCGCGACAGGGTTGGGCCGGCTCGACGTGCTAGCTCAGTACAGAGGCATCGCGAAAACGTTGCAGCGCCTCTCTCGATCCGCGATTGATTTAACCTTCAAATAAAATTCGCGGCATTAAATAGAATAAAACCGCGCGGTCTATCACTTTCGTTTTTTAACGCGAGAAGTCTTAGGGCACAGCGCGATCTAGTAGCTGACTTTTTACGCGACAATCAGATAGACGTTCTCCTCGTCCAGGAAACGCTATTAAAACCGATAATGAAAAATCCCGCGATCGCGAATTATAATATAGTTCGAAATGACCGTGTCACCCGCGGGGGTGGCACATTGATTTATTATAAACGATCGCTCTACTGTATCCCGATGGATCCGCCCGTTCTATCCAATATGGAAGTGTCAGTATGCAGATTAGGGATGACCGGTCATCCATCCGTAGTGTTAGTATCCGCGTACCTCTCGCCGAACAGAGAGTTGCTCAAAACCGATTTGCAGGCGTTACTTCAGTTAGGCGACTCCGTCATCATAGCGGGGGACCTCAACAGCGGAAACGTCATCTGGAACAGTCCGACTACTTCTCGCAACGGGAAGATACTCGATAAACTAGGTGACGTCCTCGCGTTTGACGTCATAGCCCCTCCGGAACCCACTCACTATCAGGACAACTGTCGGCCGACAGTATTAGATATAGCTATTTTAAAGAATGTCACGCTTCGGTTGCAACTCATACGAGTCGCACACGAACTTGACTCTGACCATCGCCCGGTAATAATGCAGCTAGGTAGTCCGGATGACGCCACTCCTCAGTCGGTGAGGGTGGCCGATTACGCGAAACTCGAACGGTATCTCCGAGATAACCCGTCAACAGATATTTTAGACAGAATTCCGGACGTGTTGGTGTCTAAAGCCGACGCGGATCTGGCTATCGATTCCCTGGTCGACTACCTTCAGACCGCCGTCAGGGAGACCTCGAGAGAGGTGCAAGCGGCGAACGATCGCCGCTTTATACTCCCGGACGACGTGAAGGCGTTGATCACGGAAAAGAACGCCGCGACTCGGGCTCACGACACTTACCCGTCCGCAGAGAACCGCGATCGCCTACGTCTTCTACGTAAACAAGTTAAGGCCCGTATTTCCGAAATCCGGAACGACAGATGGGACAGGCTTCTGGAGAGCATCCGGCCGTCCCACCTGGCGTACTGGAAGCTAGCTAGAGGAATGAAGTCAGACGTGACTATTCCGATGCCCCCTCTCGATAGAGGCGCCGGTATGCCTCCCGCGTTCGAAAGTTTAGATAAGGCGGAGTCTCTCGCCGCGAGCCTCGAAAAACAGTGTTCACCGAACACAGCTAATACTGACCCTACACATATTGGATCGATCGAGTCCTCGGTAGAGCAAGCACTCGCGTCTCCGCCGGCGGATACCCTAACCCCAGTCACGTTTAGTGAAGTCTCGGATGCCATCAAGCGGTTAAAGCTTAGGAAGTCCCCAGGTCCCGATGGGATCAGGAACGAGGTACTCAAGCTTCTTCCTGATCGTATCATAGCTCTATTGGTCTGCATCTTCAATGCGGCCATGTCCCAGGGTCATTTTCCAGCCGTCTGGAAGAAGGCCGTAGTGATAGGAATTCACAAGTCCGGCAAAAAAGCAACGCTTCCCGTTAGCTATCGCCCTATCAGTCTGCTAGATACGCTAGGTAAACTGTACGAGCAGCTCCTTCTGAACCGCCTACAGACTTGCATATCAGAATTAGATCTGTTGCCACCTGAGCAGTTCGGATTTCGAGCTGAACACTCATGTACAAATCAAGTGCACCGCCTCACGGAGTACGTTTTTTCTAAGTTTAATCAGGATCCGGATCCTAACGCGTATCCGACCAATGCTAACCCGAAACGCACAATAGCAGTCTTCTTCGATGTCGCGAAGGCCTTCGACAAGGTCTGGCATGCAGGGCTCGTCCACAAATTAATTCAATTTCGTGTCTCAGATAGGTTAGTTCGCATAATCCGCGACTATCTCACAGATAGGTCCTTCCGCTATAGAGTGGAAGGTGAAATGTCCTCGCCCCACCCGATACGCTCAGGTGTGCCCCAAGGGTCCATTCTGGCACCCACGCTCTTCAATCTGTTCGTCAGTGACCTACCTCAGCTCCCGGGGGTGGAGGTGGGTTGCTATGCTGACGATACAGTTCTCTACGCCTCTGGATGGCATCTGGTAGGTCTCAGGACACGCGTCGAGAAAGCCGTCGGCACACTCGGTGCCTGGTTTACTCGATGGCGTATAGAAGTCAATCCCGACAAAAGCGCCGCGATATTTTTCGACCCGATCTCTAATAAATACGAACGCAGGCTCGCGCCTATTAAACTATACGGGTCAGTGATTCCCTGGGCCAAACAGGTTAAATACCTAGGAGTCACGTTGGATAGACGCCTCACGTTTACTCAACACACGAAAAGAGTCAGGAATAGGGCCGCTATGGTCTTGGGTCGGTTACACCCGCTAGTTTGTCACAAGAGCAAAATGTCCTTAAGACATAAGCTCACACTTTACAAAACTTGTATTCGTCCGATTATGACATATAGCTCACCCGTTTTTGCGCATATGTCCAAAACTAACTTCTTATCATTACAGCGTATTCAAAACCGCTTTTTACGTAAAGCCACCGGGGCTCCGCGATACGTCCGGAATGAGGATCTCCATAGGGACCTGGAGATGCCTTCTATCTGGGCGTATGTAAAATCACTCACCACCAGATACTTTGAAAAAGCCGCGAATCATCCTAGCCCGTTAGTGGTATCCGCCACGAACTACAAAACCGTACCGGACGTACCGCGTTATAAAAGACGACCGCGTCACATTTTTACCGATCCTCCCGATAAGGAAATAACGTCAGCGAACGATCAGTACCAGCCTGTCTCTCAAAACAGAGCGTGTTCACGCCCACGCCCGCGTAACCACAGATCACGCCGCCGTGGTCTGGGGGTAAATTTCGCTCCCGCACACCAGAGTAGGCCCCCCTCGGCAGCGGCTCAAGCCTAGGTCCGTTCCCTCGGCGGGGAGCCCTTGAGTCCGCTGCTCGCGCGATACAGTGACACAAATTTACATCACTGCAACAACACTACACATATCACCTCCACACACGTGCACGCATACACGCTTACACAAAAAAGTGGAAGGGTTTACTTTCTTTTTCCCTTTTCGAACTGAAATAGTTTAGAAATTTTCCGATACAGAATACACGTAAGAGTTGTTGAGATATGTATGCTTGGTACACATATATGCTTCAACAACTCATATATGTATTAATAGTGTAGCTTAACTTAGGTTAGCTCAGTTAGGTCGCGTATTGCATCGAACAGGCAACAGCCAAGCCGAGGTGTGCCGTGCACCCTTGAGCTGGTTGCCCAAACAAAAATCGGCTGAGTGCCTTAAGCGCTCGCCTTAGTAGTCCGGTGAAGCTGTTAAGACCTTGCTAGGTCAATAGCGTAGTCAGTTCGAAAAAAAAAAAAAAAAAGTACCACCACAAAATGTATATCTTTTATATACTGTTTTATCTCTTTGGTAAGTATATAACTTACGATTATTTAATTCACGGTAATGTGATTGATGGATCAGACGGTGTACTAATATAATAAACATAAGAGTGTATGACTAAATACCTTCAATGTGCATCTGTTTGTATATGTTTAATGTACAATTTTGTCATTTTAGTAAGTTTATTTACGTTTGGACAGGATACTGTAATTTGTAGTCCAAACGATGGATTAATACCGTTAATATATATACATATCTCCGGTGTTGAAAGTACACTGAGACTAAATCGAATTTTGTCGACAAAGTATCAAGAAAGATTGATTTTATTACAAGCTTTACTTAGAAGATTTCTGTAATGGTATTACAGAAGTTTGATTTTCGTACCCTTCGTCGGGTATCACTAAGCTTCTTGCTAAAGAAGGCGAAGTAAATGAAGGTTAAGTAGATTTTGACATTTCCGATACGCTGATAGGATATTATGTCTGCCTGAGAGGCTTTTCGTGAATAGTCAAACATTTGTTTTACGAGAATAACGAAATGTTTAATACAATAGGAATCAGTATGTTCTGGATACATTTACATATTTACACATGATACATGTACTAGCTTCTGCCCGCGACTTCGTCCGCGTGGAATAGTTACTTTGGGCTAACGCTAATACGCAGCGGGAGCAATCAAAACGAAAAAAAAAAACGATTATGAAATATCCTTCATTGGTGCTCCGCTCCTATTAGTCTTAGCGTGATGATATATAGCCTATAGCCTCTCTCGATAAATGAGCTATCTAACACTGAAATATTTTTTTAAATCGGACCAGTAATTTCTGAGATTAGCGCATTCAATCAAACAAATAAACTTTATAATATACTCGTAGATTACTACTTTTCTCTCGTAATCACCTCGAGCCTTCATTCAAATTACAATAACTTTTGTTAGAGTAAACTGATTTTAATGAAACAAAGACTAAGTTACTCCTGAGGATATGCTTTATCATTTTCTTGTTTTATTGTGAACTCAGTACTTTAGCAGTGTTGTGTGTTCACACAAACAGACGTACAGACATTTAAAAAAATATTGATACATACTCTATTACTTATTCGTAGATACCTGCAACAATTTTTTTCACGAAAATCGAGAAAGTACAGACACGTTAGATTTACATTCTTATTATATGTATAGATTCTTCTAGCTATTGCTAGTGGTGTTAACGTATATTTGATATTATTGGATTTATTTGATATATCCTTCAGGAATTGGACTATTTTTTTAAATGAAAGGTACGATATGTTCTTTTTGTATCCCTGACAATGTTTTTTTTATATACCATTGGTGGCAAACGAACATGCGGGTCACCTGATGGTAAGTGATCAATGTCGCCCATGGACAGCTGCACTACGACAGGAATCACAGATACGTTGCCATGCCTTGAGAAATGTGTAGGTTCGTTTCTTGAAAGTTGGTAAATTGTAATGCTCCGGAAACGCTGCCGCTGGGAATTCATTGCAGAAAATAAACATACGCGGGAAAAATGAATGCGAGAACCGCACAGTGGAGGACTTCCCACCATCGAGACGATACTCAATCGAGATGTACGCAAAATTTCAGATGAACAGTTGAGTAATTTAGGTGTGAAAGCGTAACAAATAGACCCAATCGCATTTATATATATTAGAGAGATTTTGCCGGCATCTTAGTCTGTCATGTAGTGAATTTTATCTTTTATTGATAATCTTGTATTATTTGATTCTTTATTTTGTATAATTGGTGGTGTTTTACGCAATATACTTCGGTTATTGTGCACAAGTGAAGTGGATTGGACGTAATATCACAGAGCATGATTTTGGAGATGCCACAAAAATTCCCTAGAATGTTATAACAAGGGAGGCAGCGTCTTGTCAAAACATTGAAATTATCACAGCACATTTGTAATATTATTATCTACTCGACAATGGCAAAATAAAATAAAACAAACAGTGAATAGTTTTAAAGTTTTGTACCGACTATTAAAGGTGAAACATTCTGCAAGCCGTTTACATAAAGCTTCTTGAGCAAGTTCTACATATATTTAAATATTGCTTAATAAATTCTCGCGAAATTTAGATGAGCGAAAAATTTATTACTTCATCTAGTAAGACTAAATTTATACGTTCCATAAATTTCTAGACGAGTTCTTTGCAGTCCAAGCTGCACGACTATAGAATGTACTACGTATTCTGTGAGACGTGGAAGTCATTATAGTAACATTACATCATATATGACGTCACCTATGAGAAGATAATTGTTTTTATTTTTCGATGTTATAGTAGTTCGGGTAGGAATATGAACATCTAAATTATGGATACAAACAATGATGATAAAAATAAAGTTGCACTGTTTTTGTCGTTATTACAAAACCCAAGATCTGTAACTTTTTAATAAAATTTTATAGTCTTATCATCATTATGAAAACTTAAAGATGTCTCCATTTAGTCTATGGTTTTGGTTATGAATAATACCCATTTTAAATACTGCATGATATTAGGTCTTTACCTATGAAATTGCCGTTTTGTATGAAAAAATTTAAACGAATTTTTTTCATGTATTTTTTATTTGTATTAATCGAAGTAATCACCCATGGAATCAATGCATCTTTGCCAACGCAGTGGCAGTTTATTGATGCCCTTCTTAAAGAAATCAGCTGGACGGGAGGCAACAAATTCTTCAAAGACATTTTGTACTGCCTCTCGGGTATTGAATTTTTTTCCCGCCAAGGAGTTATCCAAGTTCTGGAAAAAGTAGTATTCTGTAGGCGCAAGGTCTGGTGAGTAGGGCGGATGACGGAGAACTTCCAACCCCAGTTCTTGCAACTTGGAGACCGTCTGCTGTGCAGTATGAGGTCGCGCGTTGTCGTGCAGGAGCAGCGGAGACGAGCGATTGACCAATGCTGGTTGGAGATGTGCCAGCTTCTCCATCATTGTGTTCAGTTCTTCACAGTACACATCTGCAGTAATGCTTACCCCGTTTGGTAAGAAGCTGTGATGAATCACACCGGCGCTAGACCACCAAACAGTGATCATCACTTTTCTAGGGATAAGTTTTCGTTTAGGGCTTTGTTTAGGTGCTGAACCAGGATCCATCCAACTTGCTGAGCGCTTGCGGTTATCAAACAGAATCTATTTTTCATCGCAGGTAACAATGCGGTATAAAATTCCTTCATTTGTGTATCTGTTGAGAAGTGCAAGGCACGTCTCAACGCGTACTTTGCGCTGGCGATCATTGAGTTCGTGGAGCACCCATTTGTCAAGCTTTTTTACCTTGCCAATTTGACGCAAATGGACCAATATTATTTTTACGCTAACGTCAAAAGCTGCTGCTAATTCAGCCGTAGATTGTGTATCATCAGCTTCCACAATCACCTTTAATTCATCATTGTCGACCAAAGTCTTAGGACGACCGCGAGGTTCATTTTTCAGGTCGAAAGTCCCAGAACGGAAGCGAGCAAACCAATAACAGGTGGTGCGTTGGTTTGTAGTGTTAGCTCCGTAAACGTCGTTGATGTTGCGTGCCGCTTGTGCCGCGTTGCTGCCACGACAGTACTCATATTCCATAATTACTCGAATTTTTAACGTATCGATGATGACAAAAAAGATTGAAATGCGATGAAAATGTAACAGTAATCAATAAGCAAATGACTACTTTTGGAAAAAGAATTCCATGTTTTTAAAATAAAATTAATTTGAAATTAGAATTCTTAGCCAAACAAAAATTATTTTGATTTGAAATGGCCAGTACTGCAGAACGGCAATTTCATAGGTAAAGACCTATTATATGCATGAAAGTGTCACGATTAACTCAGGTTAATTTTCACTAATTCTGAATATTTTTGCTAAATATATGTGTATGAAATAAATGATTTTATATGTATATGTCCATGTCTTTTTCATTAGATTTTGTACAGATAAAAGTAATATAAGTTTATATATATCTAGGATAAAATACCAAATAACTGTATTATTACATAGTATAAAACAATGTCCCCTACCGCGTCTGTCTGTCTGTCTGTTCGCGATAAACTCAAAAACTACTGAACGGATCTTTATGCGGGTTTCACCCGTGGATAAAGTGATTCACGAGGAACGTTTTGTCATATAATTTGTCCAGAATTTTTCATAATCAGGGCGGGGCAACGTCTGCCGGGCCCGCTAGTATACAATAAAGTACTAGTTGTGGATAACACACATTCTAACTAATATTACAAAAGAAAATAGAAAGTGTGGTTGTTTGTTATGCTTTTACGCTTTAACTTCTCAACCGACCACAATTTTTTATACAATATTATCAGAGGTACCGAAAAAGACATACGGTATGTTTCATCAAGAAAGAATATACCATTTCTGAGGGATAGATCAAATCTACAGTAACACGAGCGAACACGCGAGCAAAAGCTAGTAAAATATATTTGAACAACAAAATAATATTAATATAACTATCAGTAAAAACCCTTATACACACCAATAACTTACAAGACCTATGCTTAAATGATGAAGACACGTTACCGAAAATTATAAATACAACATGTTATGAAACGTTGACAAGATGTGAATTAATCATATACAAATCGTTATTTTAAAGCATTATGCTAATACGTAGAATGCATACCGCGTTTTTATACTGTATCTCATTTATTTATGTTCAGTCATCATCGTTTATTATTCAACATAACTTGGAGAGATATTGGTTACAATCAATCATCCTAGTGTTACTGTACACTTACATTATTTCTTCTTCTAGTCTTTTAAGACTGGAAGGTCAAGGTTATTTTTGTATTAAAATACGTATAGATACTTTCATTCATAACTTATAAGCGTTAAATATAAAAAAGGCTATGTAATTAGTAAAATAAACTATAATTATATTTTTAATATTTCTTTAATATGCATTATCAAAATCCCCCTAAAACGTATTTACACTTTTACTTGCAAAAAATAAATAAGATAGTCCCTTTATAGCTGGTTAATAAATCGCTAATTGCGAAGAACATAAATATCCAGGTTAATGGTATAAATGCGATAGTTGCTTTACTTCTTTGTTATACCTTCATGCCCTAATTACTCTACTGATCATCATGAGATGTAACATAGATATTGTCAGGGGCATAGAAAAGGGCATAGGGTACCGTTGATCCAAAAAAATGTACTATTGCTGAGGTTCATGCTATAATATATATTTCTTTTTTATGTCGTAGGAGGCAAACGAACAAGTGGATATGACGTTAAGTGATCACCGCCGTCCACAGACACTAGCTAGCTAGTACTACCAGGGGAGTCGCAAGTGCATTACCAGGGAAGGGGGGAAGAAAGGTGGGAGAGGGGGAGGGAAGATGGGACCGAACGAAACGCAACAATGCAAGTATTGTTACTTCACGTCGGTGTTTCTGTGAGAGGGTGGTTACTACCCTGGGCGAGCCGCCCCATTCATGCTGAAACCAGTAATAGCTTCAGCGTGACTCTATCACCTACCATTAATACATAGTATAATAACGTTAACGAAGCAACGAGCATAAGCTGTTCAAACTACAAGATAAAATTGTATAGATACAAAAGTCTTACTATGGAATTTAAAGAATCTAAGAATATAAAATCAGCAAAATACCAATACAAATAAAATAACAATCAGGTAACATCTCAACTTATTTGGTTTTGTTATTTTTATTAAAGGTAAATTTAAATATATATATTTAATTATATTACATTAATCAAACTGTAAAATATAAATATATCTTTAAAAAAATCATTACACCTATTATGTGCAATACGTTCAAAACTGTTCGTAAGTAAATTTGTCAAATAATTTATCAAGTGTATTGCATATGACTGGAGATTCATCAATCATACATGTGGTTATTTAATATAATGGCTTGTACTGGCTGTAGCAGAGATCTATTCGAATTAATCTATCGTGTATGTATGTGCATACCTGGAATTTGTAAGGTGAGTGGATGCGCAGCTATCGAAATAAATGTAAAGGTTACAGACAAAGGAAAGGAAATACTGGAACTAAATTAAATGTAATATGTAACTTATAGTTAGCATGTGAGTTTTTGATTGGAATATTGTTTGCTCTAAGTAAATTATATTCTTAAATTTCTGACAAACACAACAGAAGCAACGAATTTTTAATTTGGTTCAATAATTTACGAAAACTAAGAATAGTCTACCGAATATAGTAATACTTCAAGTTGTTTACTGAAAGATAAATTGTCTTCTATGTCTATACATATAATAAGCATGTTTATCTAACGTGTCTGTACTTTTTAGAGCATTGTTGCGTTTCGTTCGGCCAGTGAGAGCGCCGGAGGCCCACCTCCTCTCCCACTCCCCTTCCCTTCCTGGCAACACACTTGCGACTCCCTTGGTATTGCACGTGTCTATGGACGGTGGTGATCACTTAACATTTTGTGACCCACATGTTCGTTTGCCTCCTATGATTAAAAATAAAAAAAAATCCATTTAATTTTTCGAAATTTCTTACTGTTTGTTTGAACACGCATCACTGCTAGTACTGCGTTTATGACAAAACCTTTCTAACAAAATCATTAAGCGTATATTATAGTCTTTGTTTCATTAAAATCGATTCGGTCTATCAAAAGTTATTGTAATATTAATGACAACGCGACTTTGGTACGAGAGAAAATAGATAGTTATTAGACTTAATACATTCAGTTGACTTTATTAGTCATTGTTTTGTACATCAGGTTCCACGCGGACGAAGTGGCCATTTCTAGTTCATTTGTGTTATTATACCGAAAACAAGATGAAAGAGAAAGTACTAACAGTAATGATATTGTAGTGTTATCAAAAATGCTAGATAAATAACTATAGAAAGTTGATGCAAACTATCCGTAAACGGTTGTTAAAATTATTACTGTCCTACAAACCGTGTTATGCATGACTCGATGGAGTAAATTCTCGATTGTTAATAACATTTATCATTGTACCTAAGCCTTCAGTAAATATACGTGGAAAACGTTTTCATTTATAAACCGGCATTCGAATTTGGCAATGGGTAATTGCCTCTTTACAGATTTGAGTATAAATTTATTGACTGTTATAAAATTAATAATTCCCAGCCAATTTCCAGTCTATTATTGAATTATTGGTTATAAAGTTAATTTGGTTGGATGTATTCATATTTGTAATTTCGTCTTGATTTACGTTCTTTTATGGATGAACAGGTCAAGCTGTTTCATTTCGAATGTATATAATTTGGAATTATAAATGTTCATAGTGCATCATTAGTGGTGAAAGGGATATTAGTATCAGGTAATAATTATTTTTTAGCGTGAATGAATTTACTATATTATATACAGAATTATTCAATACACTTATATGATTATTTCACAAAGGCTCGTTCTGTTATGTCCACACTTCTCTTGGTGAATTCTATCACCAAATATAAAGTACATATTATTTAGTTAAACTGTCATAAAATAGCTCGAGAAAAAGCTACTATTACAAATGGTTATCTTACTATCAATCTTAATATATATATTTCTTGTGTGCGTGTGTATGTGACTGAACTCCTCCTAAACGACTGGACCGATTTTGATGAAATTTTTTGTGTGTGTTCGTGGAGATTCGAGAATGGTTTAGATTCACAATTGGACCCGGCAGGTGGCGCTGCGATCGACTTTTAGGATTTTTTTTGTTTTCAAGGCAGGACAACGTCCGCCCGGTCCGCTAGTGTTTGAATAAAAAAGTGGTATTGTATACGCAACATTATAATAAAGTGAACGAAGATTGAAGTGATGATGGCTCGGTGATTAGCGTATTCAGGCCCTGAGTCGATTGGCTTAGGTTCAAACTCTTGCGATCAAGACAGGGCTTTCAGTAAAGCAAAACATTATGATGAAACCATGACATGGTGTTAGGGTTTTCTCTAAGCCCACGAAGCTAGCTACCATCCTCGTGTTGAAAGTCTGTAGCTATGCCAATGTAATTGTATTTCGACAACTGAATCTTAGACCATATCGCCATTTAACATCAGTAGAGGTTGAGATCAAACACTTATAAAGGATAATAAAAAAAGAAGAAATGCAGTTTTCATTTTGTTAATGCAAGTAGTGCGATTAATCAAAGAGTCCAAAAAGATGGAGACCATACTCCGGAAAACGCAATATGAACAGACACGCTACAAACTGGATTGACGACCTGGTGAAGGCGATGCGAGTAGGCCAAGACTGGTCTTTGTGGCGTTTTTAAGAAGAGGCCTATGTCTAGAAGTATTTTAGTTAAACGAATAAATAAGAGTAGTTATGTTGAAAAAACTCTTTTGGAAACCTATGATCGTGCTATATAAATAACGAATTAAAAGTATGTTTGCACTTTGCACCGATTGCTTTTTAATTTGCCATTCAGTCGCATTTCTACGTTTAGCATGTATATTCGGGCATGTTATCACGTCATATCGTTTGAAGTTGTGACTAAACGCTACACTAAATACCAATTTTAAACGAACAGGGACTAATCATGAATGCATTACAGTAATACACCGTTGAAAGTCTCTAATCATCATATAGCATTATTTGCACTGATAGTGCTAGAGAACAAGGTGCAAAAGTAGAGATCTCTGATCCTATCTACACTTACGTGAAATGAAAGTTAGAATGAACATATAGTGTCAATTTTATAACGTTATCTTTTATTATAATTCTCAGTTTGATACTTCACCCTGTCTTGACGAATATCCCTTGACCCACAGTAAGTGATGGATGCCTTCGACTAAAACACAGGCATAAATAGATTAATGACCTGAAGATAGGCGGGTCGAAACACCAGATAATGTATCTGGTCACCGGGCTATTAATTCAATGCGGTTACTTAACTTGATCAATTCCTATTAGTGAGTTCGGTTATTGATTGGCGTAACTCGGGAACTATCTCTGTACCTATTTACAAAAATTGGAGATGCAATGTTATTAGGAATTCTTATTAATATTATATTGCATGTGTTTAATTTTACCATTGCATAATAATGTTTACTGGGTGGCTGTTACATGTTTTGGGGCGTGTTCAATATGATATAAATGTAATAAATTAAACACTGATTTTGCAATCGAGACATTGAATTATGGACTTGTATATTGAGGAAAAATATATATCCGTCTGTCACATCGAATATGTCGTTCATATTCAAAAAGGCCAGAGACAATATAAATGGCCAGCACGCTACACATGTACACTACGTTTTTTATTAATGACCAGCTTGATATAATAATAAACAATTATCAAAGATAATTACATAACAATTTTATTCATTCGATATGCCATAAACAGTTGACATATCCTGTTATGGTGTACACTTTACATAGGCTTATACAGTACAATCACATGTCTCTGTTACAGCAGATACGAGTATTTACGAGGCCGCCCGCCCCGCTGCATATAGGCAGATGCCACAGATGTTTTGCCTTAATTTGAATGTATGATGTCCAGGGTTGTCTCGTTTGTTTAATTAACCTTAAAGTGGGATAAACGATTCTAAAACTGCCGACAACATATAATGGATAACCATCTATACTCGTGCTTGGGTACATAATGGCAATTATATGTGTCAAAAATTGTTCATAACTAGATTTGTAGTAGTTTGAACTACATTTGAATTATACGAAAAATAGTACTAGAGAGTAGTATTTTTTGTGGATGTAAGTACCTTGTGTTCTTTTCTGTAGTCTTGACAACGTGTGATCAAAATTTTATGAAGATCGGTTGAATAATTCAGCAGTGTATAAACAAACAAACAAAGTCACATCTATACGAGTAATTTTAATTAGGATGACATCATACACTATCTTCCTGTAACTCTTAACTGTTTATACAGCGTACGCTTAGGTAACAATTAGATTTTTCGAACATTCTTGACACTTATCGTTATATTTTGGCCAATTTCTACACTATTCTTATAAATAATAGCCTATATAATATACTATTCCAATATATAAGTTTACATAAATATCCATTTAGTAGTTTTTGCGTGACGAGGTAACTAACACATACCTATCCTCAAAAACTTTGTCGTTTATAATATGTCTGGACTGTCCAAAATCATAAGGGTATAAGCTCCATATAAACGAATTTTGATCTTATGGTACACTGGACAACAGACTGTAGGCAGAATAAGTTTAACAAAAATACGGTATGTAATACAAAATTTTAAAAACTTTAATAAGATATAAGTATCCATACACTAGTGATAACTGCAATATATTATACTCAGTAAGTGATTGTGAAGGTAAATGTCAGTGATATCAATCAGATAAAGTAACTAAGTTATTGTACTATTTATCCATATTATGGTGTAAAAAAAATAGTACAAAAAATTTCATCTGTCAAAAGCTTGAAACGAATAAACACTTTTTCAAGTTTTTTAATTTTATTTTTGGCAACGAATCTCCTAGGTATTACTGTCATTGTCAATAATATTACAAGTGTATTGTGATAACTTCAATGTTCTAACAACATGGTGGTACCCTTATAAGAACTTTCTAGGAAGTATTTGTGGTATTTCAGAATTCATGTTCCCGTGATATTATTTTCCATCCATTTCCCTTGTACAGAATAACCAAATTATATCACGTGAAATACCACTTATATTACAAAATATAGAGTCAACTAACACAAGATTATGAATTAAATATAAAACCCACTACATGATAAACTAAGATCCCTCCAAAAGCTTCGTTTTGAAGTTACTAATATTAACTGATGAATAAACGTGTTTATAATATGAATTTGAAACTACTTATAATTTATTTCAAACATTATTTTAAATATCAACACATAAAACAAAGTATCTAATATCAGTATAGTAATGCAATACAAATGATACTTTCAAAGTCGCTATTATCGAGAGATCTGGCAAGATAAGCAATTACCTTCGATAAGCTACTATTGACTGGCAATAAATTTACTTTCAATGTTAGCGTTGTAATCATTAAGCAAAGATTAATATCACTTTCGGTTTTTGAAAAATCTCACTCATTAAGTTTCATTATAAAATATTTTTTTCGACGTCTGTGACGAAATAATTTTGGAAATTAATTTAACCAGTTTTATATTAAATTAATACTGAAATATTTTTGCTATAATAAGAAGCAGTATATTTTCTTATAGTAAGGTAAGTATTATATTATATTTTCTTCAAAATTAGCAAAATTAAATTGCAATATGTAAAGATCTGTCGTAACAATTGTCGTAAATTGTTATATTAATAAAAAATCGATATAAATAAAATGGCCGAGATCTGCATTTGTACGCGCATCACTCAAAAATAACGGGTATATTTCGATCAGAACTTTTTGTTTTACTACTTGTTGCTTATCTAAAAAAAAATCACGAAATCGTTATTTTATTTTAAAGAAAATTATTTATAAGCAATTTTGTTACTTTTGACACTTGCCACTATTAAAATTCCTTGTAAATTTGACTATAGGGATCGAATGAATACTTTATTGCGCTATTTAATGCCTCAAGGCATTTTCTTTCACCTAACCATAGGTATTGTGAAGAAAAAAAATTATAATTATAGTAAAGATGAGCTTAGTGTTGAATTATGCCTAAAATACAACTACGTAAATAATGCACATTATCCATGGACGTTAACAAATGAACAATTTAATCATATCCCTCCATTTCAAAGTTCCTGCGTAAAACAAAACGCATGACCGAGTGATTCACGCGGGCACGCTCTCTGGAAGAAACAGCAATATTTTGAAGAAACAGCAGTGTTATCGTTCCTATTACATCTTCGATTTGTCTATTATATTATCATAATAATATATATCTCCAAATAATTTTATATCTCCAAAAGAAAAAAAACATTATCTTATTAGTTGTCTATGCGGACTTTCCTTATCTCTTATGAAAGGTGTACCGGTGACTTTGGATAACGACGAAATAGTTTTAATGCTTTTATTGGACGATATTGAAAAAAATATATTTGAACTATAACGTACTCAGCCTACGTACTATAATGTAACGTAACTTTAAGCATTTATAAGTATCAAGACACTTTTTTTATGAATTTTGTCAATACTAGCACTACAATATTGAAAAAATTTGGGTGAATTTTATTATATCGTGAGCACTCGACTCAGATACACGTAATCGTTTTGTATCTCAATTTTTTTTACAAATACCTACCTTCACGGCATTGTTAAAGTTTCTTCAAGACTATGTTAAGGTCTTAGAAACTAGCCAATTATTGTCGGTCAATCTAAATCCATTCCGGACCTTTGACGAGAAAACCTACGGCCATTATCTGGCCGCCCAGCAGCGGATCTAAACGCTCATCTTATCTTGCCAACTCCAGCCTATAAACATTATTAAAATGTGTATGTTGTAGCGATGCACACTCAATTTATAAGTGTCCAACTTTTCAATCTTGGAACTCTAATGACAATAAGTAACTACATATATTAAAAATGAAGTAAACCTGTGACACCTGTCAAAAACTCTACCGTGCTTCAGAATAACTTTTATATCGCTACGCGAGTGCTCTCTAACCTAAGCTGTGATATTAAAGACAAAAAAGTGAACGAATAGTCCGGTGAAGCTGTTAAGACCTTACTAGGCCAATATCGTAATCAGTTCGAGAAAAAAAAAATTAATGACTGAACAGTATTGTAGAACAAACTAGATTAAAAGGCGCCAATATAATTAATTATTATGCGAGACAACCCTATCGCTGAAATTCATATTAATGATCGCTAACGAGTAGAGAGAAGACCACTGGCGATATTGATATAAATTGATCACATCTCGTTGCGACGTTCATTAATATGCCCGAACGCGAATATCTCATCTAGTCTTTTACGATACGTTGGTCGTTGGTACCGATCCTTAGTACTGATCGGGATTCTTGAATAGCTTCCTCCTATTGATTTACGACCGTAGCAACAGACATCGCTTTGTCTCAGATATGTTACTTTATTTATAACTTAGAAGCGAACTATTCGATAATGGTTAAGTTGTTAGTTGGACACCGTGTCGATCGATATAGGTTCTAATCCTTGGAAACGACCTTTTAGTGAAGGAAAATATTAAGTAACCATGATAAAGAAAGAATGGTGTTAGGGCTTTCGGTAAACCCGTCTGACTAGATACCATTCTCAGTAGCAAATCTGTCACCATGCATCTATGGGTGTGTTCCGGCGACTGCACTTGAGAGTCAATTCCTCTAGATTTAGCGTGTTCACTATCTTTGACCACAATTTTTCATTTGACATCATGTGACACTGTTGTTAAAGCTATAAAGTATTAAAAAATACGTGCGTGTATCAGTGTACACACGTAAGACGTGAAACTTCTTTATGACATAATTTTTCGAAAAATGATCTACTATATTTACAACTTTACAGAAAAAAAAAATTAAAAACGGAATCTGATCATTCTGAGCGCACCTTTAGAAAAAAAAAAGCGGAATCTGATCATTGTGAGCGCACCTTTAGAAATAAACATGGCGCGTAACGGAAAAATGTACAGAAATTAAGATGGCGCATAACCGAAAAACTATACATACGTTTTTACATGCTCTAAAATTCCTCCCTACGTCGATAAAGAAGTTTCACTTCAAAAACTTTAATAATACACAAGGGATATTCAATTTACAATCGTTACAACTACACGTTTATTTCATTAAAAAACTTAATACTGATTGCTTCAATGTATACGGAGGGATTTACTTTCATTATTATTTCAAGGTATTGTAAGTTATATATACCGCTTATAAATGAAATGACAAAGAAAATTGTTAGTCCAGATTTTAAAAAGACTGAGAGATCGAGAACTCTTCAGACGATGATACCATTATGATTTTCCACTGAGTGTAAATTGTAATGACATAATTTAACAGAGGTTCAATGAAACATGTATTCACGTTTATAAAATTTCTCATTTATATCATTAACTAGCGGGCACGGCAAACGTTGTCCCGCCCTGATTATGCAAAAATCCTTGACAAATTATATACTAAAATGTTCCTTATGAATCACCCTATCCACTGATGAAACCCGCATAAAAATCCGTTGGGTAGTTTTTGAGTTTATCGCGAACAGACAGACAGACAGACAGACACGGTAGGGGACTTTGTTTTATACTAAGTAATGATAATGATAGAATATAGATATACCTACTAACCTTTGCTCGCCACTTCGCTCATATTAATACAGATTTGATATATCCCGCGGAGCTGTATTTTTCTTGTAGATTAAAGGTCCTGTATCCATACTATCGTGTATGAACAATTTTATGATGATCTTTTGAGTAGTTAAAGATTGAAAGCGTAATAAATAAGAAAATTTTCAGTCGCATTTATAATATTAGTAAGGACTATGAGAAAGGTGCATTGTAAATTTGCATAATATAAAAAGGTATAGGCACCAAAATTATTATTTAAATATAAATATACGCTTGCCCAGTGCTGTGAACAGTTCTTACAATGTACTGTAGATTGTGGCTATTATTTAAGTGAAAGCAATATGTAGTCTTAGAGACGTGTATTTATATCTTATACGTATTTCGACATTGTTGTGGAATGGTACATTCGATTGACCATTTCTTTCTTGAATGTACTAATGTCAAGGTGTCCGATCTGACATATAACCCCTTTTTACTGCATTACAATACATTTTTAACCGACTTCAAAAAAAGGAGGAGGTTATCAATTCGACTGTATTTTTTTTTTTTTTTTTTATGTTTGTTACCTCATAACTTTGGACTGGGTGAACCGATTTTGATTATTCTTTTTTTATTTGAAAGCTGGTACTTTCCGTGTGGTCCCATTTTAATTTGGTCCAGTTCCGACAACGGCATCCAGTGCAAAACCGTATAAGTTTTAAATTTGCATTAATTATGTAAACGACAAATAGACGAATAACTCAATATCACGCTAACCGATTTCGATGATTCATTTTTTATTGGAAAGGATGTACTTCAAGGGTAGTTTGATGAGAATTTGGTTAGGTTCTGATCATGGGATCCGTGACAAAGTAAGAAAACTTTCATGAAACGAGCGTACTCCTTTCTTAAGGGCCAGCAACGCATCTGTGTTTCCTCTCGTGTCGCAGGTGTCCATGGGCGGCCGTGATCACTTACCATCAGGTGACCCGTATGTTCGTTTGCCACCAATATTATAAAAAAAAACTCTTCAATTCTTAGGAGCCTGTTGTGCTTTTGTTCGTTGCTGTATTGCAACATGACGCAAGTATTGTAATTACATTACTTAAGGTGTATTATGTGTGAAGCGATGGTAGCCGAGTTGGTGGTAGAAACTATCGCGGATTATTGATAAGGTTGCGTTCGTACCAAACGTTACTTATTGTACAACCAATTGAAACCATATCGCATACCATACCGATAGATACCATACCGCAAAAATGCGCATATTTTAATATACTTAAGGCGGAACAGAGTTCGCGGGCACTGCTAGTAAAATATATTTATGTACACTAAAAATGGAAAAATAAAGTAAATTTTCAAAAAAAAGTATTAACCGACTTCAATATCAATCAAAAACCCATAAGGCACTAAAAAGCGGAAAATAAATAGTTTATCAAATTAACCAAATTAAAAAAAAAACATATGAATATGTGTGCTACCTAGAGATGTATTGGAATAGCACAAAACGGCAAACCTCTATTTAGAAGATAATAATATAATACATGGAGAGACAGTTTAATAAATGAATATTAATGTTTATTATTTAATTATTTATGTAGCAGTTGGAATTATAATAACCAATTTTTTTTTACAATTATGGAAATGAAATGAAATTATTTCATTGACGCAAAAATCATAATCAATCATATTATTTGATGCTTATAAGTCTACTCGAAAGATGTTATCCTACTTTTTGTTACCCACGAAAATTTTGCACAGGATTCGTGCAAACATGACACGGCATTTTATTTCTAGAGATCAAAATTTCGAGAAATAGCGAAGCTCAAGGTCAATTGTGATTAGTCTCTCTATCCAACGATTAAATAATAATCGTTTCACGCGATCAACAGTCACGAAATTATATTACTGTATAACCGAGTGATAAATAAACATTTTGATTATTTGGACATACTTCTTGTGCATTGAAATTGCGTATTAGAGACAAAGAGGGATTGATTTTAGTATCTTTAGAATATTTTAGTGCTTAAATAATATTTGTTTTTTACGCAACAGTGTAATACATAACACTGGTTTTTGCTCACGGCTTTGCTTGTATTTTTAGTAGAAAATACTATGGGCTCGGATCTTAAAGCCCCCATTACATCGACGAAGATTGTTTGTAAAAATTGCGTTTTATTTTATTAAAATACAAAACCTAAGCTTTCTAATAATATTTGCGAAAAGCCTTGCGCTGGTATCGGCTTCCGATAATAATCCTTTACAGCTATACTGGCAAAAATATAACTATATATTTATATGTATTTATATATTAATACGTGAAGCGAAAACGTTGTATCCCTTTTTAAGCGAACGGATAAACGTCAAATTTCGCATAGTCAAAGTTTATATGAAGCAGAAGTGTACAATGGTATTTTTTTTATATAAAATGCATTAAAAACACAAAAAAATGTAATTAAAATATACATTACACATACTACTGCTTCAATGATATTGCATAACATATACACACATGTAAATGAAAAAGACGTTACGCAATCTTTCATTTTACTCTTACGTTCCAATTACCTTTTATCATCCTACATCCCATTTTTTGTAACATGACTTACGTTCCATACCTTACATGTCCTTCGAAATTAACTAGTCAAGTTGTAGGTTAATTTATAATAATATAATATATAAATTCATAGTATACATTAATAATTAATTATGGTATAAAATTATGGTCGAATTTCGACCACTAAGCGTCGACTAATTTATATAAATATGCATATATTGTATGCATATGTATTTATTTATATTAATATATATATATATGCACATAAATAAAAATGTTTACTGTTTGTCCGAACATACCATATAACGGGAACAGCTGTATCAAATTTGAGGAGGATTTAAAGTACTAAATTTATTTATTGATAAATTTTCATTAAGGCCTCTCAAAGCCCAACCCCACGTCCGTGCAAAACATCTAAGCCACGTGAGAGGCGGACATCTGAAACGAAATTACTATCCAGTTGACCAAAAGGGCCCTGGCAACCACCCATAAATATGGAGAAAAGAAATCTAAAAAGTAAACGATTAATGCCGCTGCCCGAGGATGATCGTCGGGGCACGTCTGGAGCTGACGCTGGATGTGACAGTATACGGACCGTCAGTGGCTCTTCGTTGAACAGGCGGGCGAGAGCCGGGGAACCCGAAAGCACCACAGCCGACCACATCCGAGACACCGATAAAACTTTGCAGAGCGGGGAACTTCCCACTAGCTCTGCCGGTCCATTGGTAGAGACCATGCCAAGTTCAGTAGATATTAATGATTTGCGAAGAAAGTGGTCAACAGAAGAGATACACGAATTAATGTTTTGTTACTATAAGGCTAAGGCAGAAGGAATAGGTTTTATTAAACGTTTAGAAAGATATTTTAAAGAAAGAAATGCAAATAACCCTAAGATACATAAATTCACAGGCAACACACTATCCAACCAAGCTCGAAGCATAATCAAACGAAAGTGGATTTCAACACAGTTATTACAGGAAATTCAAATAAAAGCAGAACGATCTAATAGTGAAACAAACAGTAATCTATCTGGCAACAATACAACTTCAATAACACCACCACCTTTAGTGAACAATACACTAACCGACATACCGGAACATACATCCACAGAAAATATCAATGTTTCTGCTCACATACAGGCTAACCAGATTCCAGACGATGATATTTCAGAGATACATACAAATCAGCACACTTTAGATAGAATAGAAAGTTTTACTACAGATATACATACCCAGGACACATTTACACAAAACACGCAAAGTTTAGATGAACCCGAGGCAATTATTTTACAGTTTTTACAAGTACTGTCAGAAATAAAGGAGACAGATATAGCAGACCGACCTTGTCTACCAAAACCAAAATTCAATAAAATGTTCATCAGTAATTTAGGTAAAATCAATAAATACATTCCCAATTTATTAGATACACATAACACCTTACGAGAACTAAATAACATCATTTATGCAACAGCAAAGACACTCATTACTGCCAATGGGCAAAAGCCATACACACCTCGTACTACAATAAAACCCAGAAGTGATCCCCCTTGGAAAACAAGAATAAAGAATAAACTTGAAGGCATTAGAAAAGAACTAGGTAGATTAGTGGAAATTAAGAGAGGAGTCAATAGCAGAAGAATGATAAAAATTAAAGATAAGCTTTATGAAAAGTACAATATATTTAGTGATATAGACCATGACAAGACTGTTGAAATTTTAAGCCAGAGAGTCAAAGCATTAGCAGGTAGGATAAAGAGGTATGAAGATATGAACAAGAGAAAAGAACAGAACAAACTATTTCACGAAAACCAACACGCATTTTACAGATCACTTAGTACAAATAATAAAAGTCCAACAGAAATCCCAACAAAAGAAAACATACAAAACTTTTGGAGTTCTATCTTATCACAACCCGTTCCATACAATAAAGAGGCAAGATGGATAACAGACATACAGAATGAAACAGAGCATTTACATAAGCATAACTTTCAAGAGATAACTGTAGAAAAAGTAAGAGCCGCAATAAGGAAAACACATAATTGGAAAGCGCCTGGACTAGATAAAATACAGAACTATTACTTAAAATACCTCACTAACATACACACACACATTACGCACTTATACAACAAACTATTAGATAAATCAGAAACACTAGAAGAGTGGTTCACCACTGGACAAGTTATTTTAATTCCGAAGAGTGATAATACACAAGATCCCCGGAACTGGAGACCAATAGCCTGCCTACCCACCATGTATAAACTCCTCACCTCTATACTTGCAAACGAACTATACGAACACTGTGAAACTAACGATATACTAGCTCCAGAACAAAGAGGATGTAGACGTCGCGCCAGGGGCTGCAAGGATCACCTCATGATTAATAAAGCAATCCTCGAAGACGCCCACCATTGTCAGAAAAATCTTAGTATGGGCTGGGTTGACTATCGGAAAGCCTTTGATAGTATTTCCCATAACTGGCTGCTTAAAGTTCTTGAATTGTATAAATGCTCACCTACTATCATAGACTTTCTAAAGATGGTTATGCCCTCATGGAAAGTGATCATGGCAGCCCGTGGCGCAAACGCCTCTGTGATAACAGACCCAATAACTGTCCGTCGTGGTATCTTCCAAGGGGATTCACTATCACCACTCCTGTTTTGCTTAGGTATTAATCCCATATCATTCCTTTTGAATAAATACACAGAAAAAGGGTACACACTTAAAAACAACACACCTATTAACCATTTATTATACATGGATGATTTAAAGTTATATGCCAACAATAAGAACAGCCTCAAGGTTTTACTTGATAGCACAGAAATTTTTACTACAGACATAGGAATGGAATTTGGCTTAAATAAATGCAATGTGCTTCATTTAATATCTGGAAGGAGAGCTGAACACCGGAACGAAGGACACATACTGTTAAGTGGCTTAACCTTTGAACATCTGAAGGAAGACGAAAATTATAAGTACTTAGGTATAGATGAAGCAGGCAAAATAGATCATAATAGAATTAAAGACCAGGTGAAAAGAGAGTACTTCAAAAGAATAAAATGTATTACTAACACACATCTTAGCGCGAGAAACCTCATAACGGCCATCAACACTTATGCCACACCAGTTCTTTTATACACATTTGGAATAATAAACTACAAAACTAGCGATTTAAATAAAATAGATATCAAAACAAGGAAGTTACTTACTTTGAATAAAGCCCAACAGCAAAAAGCGGACATTGAAAGATTATATTTACCCATCGAAGTAGGAGGCAGAGGACTTACAAATATAGAAATGCTACACAAAACACAGATTATTAAATTTAGGCGATATTTAAACAATGAACAGGACCATATCATAAAAGCAATAGTTAAACATGATAAACATAGGGATAAGTACTCAATACACAAAGATAGTAAAGATAACGCAATAAGCATAGGATTAACCGAAATCAGAAACTACACCGATAGTGAAATTAAGAAAGCAGCTATAGAAACAGGTATCAGTAAATGGAAAATGAAACAGCTACATGGACAATTTCTCAGGTCAGTTATAGAGAAGTCTAATATAGATCGAGAGTATTCGTTTCGTTGGCTTAAAAAACAAATCGTGTCCCCCACATTAGAATCTTCGGTGTTCGCAATACAAGATCAGGCAGTAATTACAAGACAAATAGAAAGGGATATTCTAAAGAAATCTGTCGACGGTAGGTGTCGATTATGCTTAGCCAAAGACGAGACCATACAGCACATAATCTCGGGATGTGAAAAGCTGGCCGGCACCTACTATATGAACAGACATAATAATATAGTAAAGTACATTTGGTGGGCTCTAGCAAGAAAACATAATTTTGAAATTGATCAGCTATGGTGGAAGGTGAATTTGACTCAACCTCAGATAAAGGAAAACAGCTCCGCGAAGCTAATGTGGGAGATACCAGTGCAGACGGACGTTACAATAACACACAATAGACCAGACATAATATACATAAATAAGACAGAAAATAAAACCTACCTAATAGACATAACCGTACCATCTGACTACAATATAGGACCAAAAGAAATAGAAAAGCTTAGTAAATACCACCCATTAAAAGTAGAACTAACCCGACTCTGGAATACACACACAGAAACCATCCCCGTAGTAATAGGCACAACAGGCGTAGTAGCGAAAAGCATACATAGATACATAGATAAATTGGCAGCAAACATAAACATACACATACTACAAAAACAAGCAGCCATACACACATGCACAATAATAAGTAAAGTTTTAGGAGACACCGTGTTCTTAAACTCAAGGGAATCCGAACCTCCTCTTCCCTGAAGGATTCAGGGTGGGAGTTAGGAACTAAACCGAGTCAAGAACTCGAGAGAAAACAATTTTTCAAACATATAATAATTAATTATGGTAAAAAATTATGGTCGAATTTCGACCACTAAGCGTCGACTAATTTATATAAATATGCATATATTGTATGCATATGTATTTATTTATATTAATATATATATATATGCACATAAATAAAAATGTTTACTGTTTGTCCGAACATACCATATAACGGGAACAGCTGTATCAAATTTGAGGAGGATTTAAAGTACTAAATTTATTTATTGATAAATTTTCATTAAGAATTAATAAAGTGAAATTATAATTAATTATTTTTAAAATAACGTAGTCGCAGACACAAGCTAATTTCACAATTATACGATTGATACTTTTATTCCACTTTAACAATATGTCTCAATAATTGACACTTTATTATATTCCATCGTTCCATGGCTTCGCATAGCTTCGTGCAAACAAGACAGGACCGCCTGATATCCATTCGGTAAACTTTCACAAGGCGTCTAAGGTGAAGGTCAGGAGTTGTTAGCCTCTGGTGCTCATCTATTTAATGCAAACAATCTCGTGCGTCCAGCGCTCACAATAAAGTATCGCGACGTGATGGATTGATGTATTTCGACCGCAATTTTTCTATCGGCCCGCACTTTGCGAGAGGTTTTTATTGTGTACATTATAGGTATTACTAGACGTTTTTCAATTTGCCTGAGTCACTAGAATAAATAATTATATTAATACCAGGGTTATGAGAATATTCGTTTTTTGAATAACTTCTCGATGAATCGATTCGTACCACTCGATTTAAAAGCCAAAGTGAATATTTGATAAATTTGAACTATGTCACTGTATCCGACAACAATATTGAAATGTGTTGTTTTTTATTATATCGTATCATTAAGATTTTTTATATATCTAAGTAAAAGAAGACAGCTAAAGCAGGAATGTCCCGTGAAATGACAAACCACTTTTTATCAGAATCCAGTCGCAGGCATTAGCTATTAAAAAACGTTATTAAATTTGTCTTAGTTGAAGAATACTTCAAAATCTTCCAAATATTCGAATATTATCTTTTGATTCTGATTTCGTATTTGAATTATAATTTATTTTAAACAACTTCTCTTTTAATGAGGGTAATTTGATGCAGAAATTTATTCGTATTAGTAAAATAACCAAATGTTTATTTACTAATGAAATTTTACATCACAGTTTAACTGATTTGTATGCCACGATCCGATGAAACAATTAGAGTAAGCTAGTTTTTGTCTGCGGCTTCAGTGCCGTTAATTTGGATTTAATCTACCCCTCGGTACATTTTTTCTAGATAAAGGTATGACACTTTGTGCTATTATGTTGTTTTGACAACATGTATACAATAATTAATGATCATCGATTGAGTGTTTAAAGCCTGAAAGCGTAACAAACAAACAAACTCACATTGGTAGTTATAATGTTAGTAATTATAAATACAAAAAATGTCAATCATAACGTAATATCAAAGAATTCATAATATTTCCTACTAAACATTCCTTGGATAATTCAACGCATTTTGTAAAACAACAATACTACAGAAGTCTTCTTATTTAAGGCTCCCGTATAATGAAGGTTAATTACTCTTCGACAGACAGTTAGGCGAATATAACTTTTAAATTATCCGATGACCTCGATTTATATCAATCAAATCGTAACGTTCAAACTCCAATGTCTTGTGTCAAACGATGATTGGTTGCAACATTGCCTACGACTAATTGGCTGAATGAGTTTCGCTCACGTGCCAGCGGTGTTTGCGATATATTAAAAAGATGTGGAGGAGGCATATATTTATGATATAATAAAACGAATTTTAGGGAACAGTTCATATATTTTGTACAATATACAATTTAAGTTCCAAGATAATATATAGTAGTTGAGGAAATAAATTATATTCACTAAGTAGTCAATTTTACTATATCAAATTTTACTATTTGATACATAGAATTGTGTAAATTGCTGGTATGGCACTGGTATGCCTGCTTGATGCTCGGTAGCTGGTTGCTATTAAAATGAGAGAAATTAAAAATAATTGACGATTGACGAACAGCTAGTTTTATATAAGAAAAGATGGCGTATATATTTTTAAACATATGAAAAGATAATCTGGCGTGAATATAAAAAAGAAGCGCTTCAACAATTTTTAAACGTTTCGAACGTTTTAAGTGACTCGATTCAGTCAATAGTTCGAAGGACGAAATTAAGTACTATGAATAAAAATAAATATCGTAAATATATAAAAAACTAATGACATGATATTTTTCTAAGATGAACTCCTAAATTACTCAACCAATCTTCATGGAAGTTGGCATTCATTTATAATTTGGTCCAACTTGATAAAGAGAATAACTTATACTTCGATTAATGGCTTCAATATTTTTTAATTACATATTAAATGATTGTCCATGTTGATTATTGTTATGAATTGTAAGTTTCATCAGTCTCGAAGAGATGGCGCTTTAAATTAGTTTGTTGATAGAGTACTGTAGGACTAACTGTTGTAGATATCTTATAGATGACGCCACGTTTTCATTTTGGATTTGTTTTTCAACTGCACTTTATATATTATATTTTATTATATATAGTATATTATTTATATTATGATGTTCTGTTAACTATTTATCATTACCCCATAGTACCAAATACTTTATGATAATTTTAATTCAACCATGTAATAACTGAGTAACGTTAACGAATGGCCGAGTTAGCTAGTAAATTATAAATAATGGGTGTACCCGTGTGAAGATAAGGCGGGCAGCTATCATCCTATAAAAGCAAATACAAATAATAATGCCACATCCAACAACGCGTGTAGCTTGCAGTTTATTACTCAAAGATTTGTTGAATAGGCTGTGTGATTGCGACCGACACTTTGGCCTTTGTTTCGAGCGCGTCGTTTCTATCTATCACTGCCCGGTTCCCGCCTGTACATTTGTTACGAACAGTCATTACGCACTTTGTGTTTAATAATCTGTCACTAGTGTAACATTAGGATCTGCTTTATTTTTGAACAAAAGTATATATATTGGATTGCGGTGGTCACTTACCATCAGGTGACCCGCCTGTTCGTTTGTCCCCTATAACATAAATATAATAGAGATATATATATTTACATATATATTAATGATACTGAAAATTCGTTAAGAACTTTCGTATAGAACGTTAAAAGAACTAGAAAATGGCCATTTAACTTTTTATTCTATCTTTATAGTTTAGTCGCAAAAGGCAAAAAAACGCAAAATTATTAAAAATTCAAATTTGAGAGATCCGTAGAAATTTAAATATTAAAGATAGAAATTTGACTCAATGATTTTTTTGTTGATAATTTATCACTTAATGAGACCTATCCATTAATTCGTACAAAATAAAATTTCTTCATAGTTTGCAAGTGACAAAAATGTCCAAAAAAATTTTTCCTACATTATTTATATGGAAAAATTAAAAGTTCGTTGGAGGACCTCTTAAAATTGAAATTAAGAGCTATCTTTTGGACATCATTTTTGTATTTTTTCATATGTACTATGATATTTTGGAGTGAGAGCCAGAAAAAAAATCGACTTTATTTGGCACACCCTAATATACCTACCTAGTCTTGCCATAAATACTGAAACAAAGAAAAAAAAAATTATTGCAAATAACATTTATTACTTTTACAGTGTGTTAGTTTAATACATAAATATAAAACAATTTAAAATATAAAAACCCTATTCGAAGTGGTTTCCATTGGCTGCAATACAGCCCTTTAAACGTTGAGGCCAGTTATCAATAGAAGCACGCACTCTTTCCATGAGAAAATTCTTCACTGCCAATCGTACAGATTGTTTTAGGGACTCCAAATTATCATAGCGTTTCAAGCAAGCCGTACTCTCTAAAACTGACCATATATCATAATCCAGCGGATTAAGATTGAGACTAGACGGCGGCCAGATGTTTTGGTACCTTTCTCACAAAAGTATGGCTGAGTTACTCCTTCATAGCTAATACCCCACCATACCATCACTGAAGTCGGATAGTGCCCACGTTGCACTCTGTCGACTAATTGGGAAGCTTCCTTAGATCTTTGAACATAAATACGGTCATTTTGTTTGTTAAAGTGTTGGTAAAGGCTAAAACTATTTATCGTTGTTATTACTATTTCGACTAAGTACCAGATTTCATTTTTTTAAGTTCGTGACGTATTTTAATATATGGGACAATCCATTGAAATATAACCAATTCCCACACCTATCTGCTTCAAAGCAGTGGCGCTCGCGATACTGGGTGGTTTCAGTTCGATGGATATAGTTGGCAATACGTACTACTACATCAGGCGATTCAACTTAGTCCTCACGAGCAGCAAGCTATTAATAACAGATTCATGCAATTACCAAATACACTGAGCCATCATCGCTTTTTTGATATTAAACTAATTAAAATTATATTCAATTAGAGTAATTGCTGTGATGCAAACATTGGTTTTTGTTGCTAAACATAAATAACTCCAAAATCTTGAAAGAGTACTTACACGAGAATGATTCAATAAAAGGTTCATACGAGGCCTTAAACTCTAAAAAGCATAAGCCAAGGGGTTGGTAAATTGGCATTCAATATTATATTCCTCCGAAACAGTTGATGTGAGCAATAAAAGCGCTAATAAAGTATCATATCTTAAGATATTAAAAAGTGTATTTACTAAGATACAGTTTCCTGGCACAACCCTATAACTCCTTACACTGATCACACAGTTTTATTTCCATGAAAGCTATAATCATAAAGTTTTATTGCTATTCATTCGTAGCGAACACTTACCGATACGTAGAAAAAATATCGTTTGAACTTCAGTAGGGACGGAGACTTACTGTTCCTCCAAAGGTTCCGCGGAAATATATATTTATTAATTATACAATCTGCCTTGTGTTAATGAAACGGAAAACAAATTAACGTTTATTAATGACTAGTATTTTTTTTCTTTTTTTAGATTTCTGTTTAATAAAGTTCAAGATATTGTTTGTTTAAACGGGCTAATCTCTAGAATTACGAGTCAGATTTATAAAAATATTTTTGTATTTTATAGCCTATTTCTTGAGGTACATTATAGTTGCCTTATATTATACTAGGACCATTATGAGTGGAACAGTTACGATATAAAGTTTAGGTCAGCAGAAACTACGCAAACTGAAAATGAAGTAATTTTGTTGGCGACCTGGGTAGCGGTGGCGCGGTGTATCGGGAATCGAGAACGGATTGGTCACCGACAACAACCGAGCGCTAACGAAAATGGTCGAACTGTGAATATCTATGCAAGTAACCATGCAAAATTTGTTTAAATAGTGGTATTTGCTTGCCAACTCATGATTGTCTCAAAAGACTTTTAAAACGAATACAGTGAAATCGTAAGGTAACAGTATTTTTTTTCTCGAACTGACCACGCTGTTGACCTAGCAAGGTCTTAACAGCTTCACCGAACTACAATAGGGTAACAGCTAGTTGTCTAACAGCTTTCGTAACTTACTTTATCTTCGTTTGTTTTTTTTTTAAATCACTGTTTCATAATGTTGAAAACCCAAAGAGAACTATAATATTAATTTGATTTTATTCACGATTCGAATGTGTTCTGAATAAAAATTAACTTCTTTATTTCCCAAGAGATATCGTTGTCAGTTTCGATCGTGTGTTCAGATTTGATTTATGGGTCCATGATCTAAACTGTAAGGTCATACGAAGCATTCGTCAAACCGACGTCGAGTAAAACTTGCCATTCGTCATAAACTTTAAGATTAACTATTGACAGGTTCTTAATTTATATACGAGGTGTTTCTTCACGCCGTATTTGTACGCTGATGTGTGAATAATTGGCGTGAAAACACTTTGAACGGATTGTGTTTGCTTTATTACTTAACTACCTACTTCAACAAACGTATTACAGGTTTACGTAAAAATTTCGCACGCACGCAATTATTCTTGTATTTTACTATAATTATTTGTTTTAATAACTAACTATTAATTGTGATAAATGGTTGAGGTACAGTACAATGAGTGTTGTGTAAAATTTCTACATCTTCAAATATCCACCTATACCAATTTTTATGGTGATCGGTTATTATTAGTTATATTAAAAAAAATCTCAGACATATATTAATCTGATTTCATAGATACAGTGTAAACTCTTAATAACATCGTTCGTTATAACGAAAAACTTTTACGTACTTTTACGTAGACATTTGTTCAATTTGGTTGGTTTACTACAAAACCATATACTTTTCCTCTTCCCTCCGTAGAACGAATACTAACGAAAAAAATACTCGGTCTCTTGAAATTCATTATAAAAAGTTTACAACTATTTATTCATCGATTTTTCACTTATAAAAAAGATTTAGTATTATAGAAAACATTTAGTAGCACACTAATCAATCTCCTTTTAGAATCTCCCTAGTATACTTGTTTAATGAATTATTAATGAAAATTTCATAAAATTTATGATAAATTAAACTTTTTTAATTAGTAAAGTGTAAATTAAATACCAATTAAAATTTTTGAATGTAATAATTAAAATTAAATTAATAACAAACAAATTTCCTAAAGCTACATTATAAATCGGAGACTTATAATTAAAAACCTTTGATTGATACTTTTTGAACTCATTGGATAATGAGCATTAACCATTGATGCCTTCAGACGATGTAACTTTAACTAGTATTATTATAATTCAATGCGACGCTAATGAGGACCATGTATCAAGGCGGAACGGTCCACGAGTACAGAGACTCGCCAGTAATTTATTGGTAACTTTGTCCCTACTAACTTATTAAGGCGCAGCTTCCTTCCGTGGGCGATCTAATTACCGACAAGCCGAGAACAATAATGTATAATTTGAATATTTATGAGCGCATCTGTGAATTTGATGCACAACAAGATACTGTTTATCTTTAAAATTGGACTCTGCATTGAATTATTTATTATTAACAACCGGTATTGACGTACGCAATATTTTAAATATAAAAAAGGTCCAACTGATTGTATGCAAAATGCCATTGAATGCGGTTTAAGTCCGGATCATTATTCTAATATACTGTTGTGATATTCATCACGCTTCCAGTGGTCGCAACTCGTAGATATTTATACAAATCATCTTTGGATGCAGCAGGAGTATACGAGACACTAGACAAACTCACTGAATTAATTTTAATAATGGTATGTTTCGATTCTGTCTTGTCTCTTTTGTCGTGAATAATATCTCTTGAAATTGTTCTGTTTATTAAAGTTGCTTTTCTTTCCAATTATTTGTATTGTTATTTTATCAACAGGATTTCCTAACTTTTGAAAGATTAAATTAAACAAATGTAGATCACGTCGTTTATCCTCTTTGCTCAATAAAAGTGTAGTAGCGTAAATACAAAAACTACGGCTTATTTATATTGAGGTTTTGATAAATCACTTCATTTAGTTTGTGCTGAGTCCACATGAATTTAATAGCAAAATGTCTTTCCTCTTTACTCAGTAATCGGTACCCGCATTTATGCTGATAATAAACGAAGGATTGAGCATTTATATTAAGACAAAAATGTACCGCCTCCGTATACAAGTAATATGGAGCGTAAAAATAAATATCTTTTATTTAGTACGGAATAATATTAGTATATCTATACTTTTATACTAATATTATAAAGCCGAAGAGTTTATTTACTTGAACGCACCAATCTCAGGATTTACTGGTCTGATAAAAAAAATATTTCAGTGTTGAATAGCTCGTTTATTGAGGATGGCTATATATCATCACACTAAGACTAACAGGACCGGAACACCTATGAAGAATGTTTCAAAATCGTTTTTGTTTTCCTTTTGATAGCTTCCACTGCGTAATAGCTGTGTGTTAGCATTAGTCCAAAGAAACTATTCCACTCGGACGAAGTCGCGGGCAGAAGCTAGTTTACAGTATACGAGCTAGTTTTTTTATAAACCAAACATAAATATATCCTATATATATTTAAAAAGAAGAAAAGTACTTACCATATTTTGAGCGTTTGTCTTTAACAGGACATTCTTTTTATTATTTTAAAGTGTGCTGCTCGGATTCTTTCACTTATTCTTATAGGTATACACATGTTCGGAAAGGTAATTCTAATAACTATTTGATATATAATCAATTAATTTAATTAATTATATAAAAATACGAATTGAATATTTGAATTTTCGAATAAACACTTCAAAAATAAACAGAACCATAAAAGGATATAGAAAAACATAACGAATTATGTTTTGAGCGTATCCTAATAGAGTCGTAAGTGAATATCGCACGCTCGATATTCATTCATTCTATGTTGTGAAGTCCCAAATTAGCGGTCGTCAGTATAATGGCCGCCCTAGATAAAGCTATTACAATAAATTCCTTAATTGCCCATTCTATTGTCTGATAGCCGAGATTCTTCAACGATGATGCAAAAGTGATCTCAGAAGTTTAAATGGAATTATTTATTTGTTAGTACCTAACTTGAAACATAAACTGGCTGATAACAACTTTTTTAAACCAAAATCTAACATTATATTCTTGCTTTAATGCTCTCACGTTTATGTAAAAAAATGAATTACTACTGGCAGGAGCTATGATTGACATTCGAATATTTTTACTTTAATAAATACTAGCTCTGCCCGCAACTCCATCCGCTTGAAATTGAATGTAAAAAACAGTCTTCCATTTAGTGTGTCTTAGATATGATATATACATTATATAATAACCTATTTTTGTAAGAGATTGAATTGCATTTACTTACCTACTCTTCTCTCGTAGTTAACTCGAACCGTCATTGAAATTACAATAACTTTTGATAGAGTTGACCGATTTTAATGAAACATAGACTAAATATTACTTGGGGATATGCTTTATATATTTTTTTATAGTGATTGATTGTCAACGTAGTACTTTAGCAGTGATGCGTGTCCAACCAAACAGATAGACAAATAGATATTTCTAAAAATTATTGAAATGTATTTTATTACTTATTCCTAGACACCTTCAACAATTTTCACAAAAATCTAAAAAATACAGACACGTTAAATTTACGTTCTTATTATATGTATAGAAGATAGACGGATGTACCTATTATTGGTAAAATTAGTTTCTCATGATACACTCTTGTTGAAATACGTTTTTGTAATTAATTATTTTGAAAGAAAACAGAAGCAATCTCAAAGAAATGTCCAACACTAGTACAGTAATTTGACGTTACAAAGTATTGAACTCGCATTTCTAAGGACTGTGTAACAAAAGGGACGCTTTGCACTACTCCGGATGAGCAAACACGAGTGATGGAATGAAAAATCCGTGTGTTTGTGTTGCAATCAATCAAACAATACTCCCAGCTCCCAGTTTCCAATGCTAACTTTTCGCAACGAGCCGCCACCTATTATATAATATTGATTTTTATCGACTTTTATTTTTATTTGGTTTTCCCAATGTTTATAGAGATTTACGACAGCTGTAAGGGTATGATATCGTTTCATTTAATTTGGTTCGATCTTTTTTCGTACGGGCATAATTTTTACGGTAAGCTTTTATATTAGCTTCATTTCATAAAAAATAACCTTTTTTATTCACGACGATTTTATATATATTTTCCTTATTTCTTGTTTGAAATAGTGTTTCAATTTTACTCAAACTCACCTTACTTCTTTATTATTCTGCTATATTTATAAAACATTTATTTTCTTATTAAAATTTGTTCGTTTCGTATTGTAAAACTCTGCTCCCGTTTTGTCTGCACAATTTGATATTAATGTTGAGGCTATCCATTCATAAAAATGGCTTTTACTCCCTTGCGTGACTATATCACAGGCACAGGTGACATGGATAAGGACTGCACTATATTTTGTAACAAATAACATCTGACTCCATGTTGGTGGTTGAAATCACTTGCCAGATGTTTCATATTTCTAAAATGAAATTTGAAAATAGTAAAGGGCTTTCAAATTTTAATTATATTAAAGGAGAAGTAGACGAGTAGACATTATTGGTGAAATTTATTGTAGGTAAATTTAAATGAGTTAAAGAGATTACGATTACAAGACGACATATCATAAGTATCTTAACTCTCAGACGACTTTTGAAAGTCCTTACGGTCAAATGAATTGACTGGCGGTATATTGATTTCATGTTCGCAACTTCAAATAACGTAACCATTATGGCTATTTTTCGAAATTCACGTACATTTATTAATATACATTTTTAACAGTATCGGCTAATGGTGAAGGGGGACATCGTGAGGAAATTTAAGATATTCTTGTAGTATATATAAAAATATGTACTGTGGATTGTGTAAACATTAGGGTAGTTCATTTCCGCAAACATTTTTTTTTTTCGTTGCTCATGCAAAATATTAATCTACATATAAAAAAAAAATCTTACCAAGTTTGAGCTCTTAATATTAATTTTAAGTACTTACAATTTAAATTTAAAGTTTTACCATTCAAAATGCATGTAAAAAATCTTTTTTTTTTCAAATTTCTAATGCTTACCCGGCTTTTACAATATTGCAAATCGGTTTGATGGAACTTGTGGGGAATTTCACGTTCTTTAAAATAGTCTTAGTGTTTTTTTGTGTAACTCGCACTAGTTCACCAGTAGGAGTCGCCAAAGTACTTCTAGTAAACATAGAACCATGTACATTGAAATCATCAATATATCGTGGGCTGGTGTGGTGATTATACTCATTGGTGGAAATCTCATAGGCTGTTATTATTATTATTATATTTTTGGATGCCTTCGCGTAGGAAGACACAAAAGCAAACCGATAATCGTGATTTCATCGTCTTAGTCATACTAATCTGATATACGTAGTGTTTATTATTTGGAATCAATAACGCGCATAAAAAGATTGATTTATTGACAGCCTTGTAATAATCCATTCATAGACTAGTCATATTCTGATATAGCGTCAGTAAAAAAATAAAGTGGGTGTATATGAAAACATTTCAAATGTTTAAAACAATATATTTTAAGATCGTATTTTTCCAAAACGCATAATATATTTTAGTGTTCTGGCAGTTCTTCAAATGCAGTAAAACATAGTTTTTGTATTTCTATAAACAATTACTTGCTAAAGTCTTCTGACTCAATACGGTTTGAGGTTAAAATTGTACTATTACGTATGAAGATGTAAAGATATAGTGGTAGTTTGTACTCTGAAAATGCTATATATAGGTAAATAATTTAGCTTTAAGAAAGTTTTCTTTAAAAACAGTAAAGCTCTAATGAAATATAATATTATCTATTTTGAAGTAATACTTCTTTTGGCGCGTTAGGGAAAAATGATGAGAGTAAATTTTTACGATGCGCGCGCACACCGTCACGAAAAACCGACACCCAGAAGTTAGCTATAGTCAACATTTTGTTTCTTTGTATTTGTTGTTTGTATATCTTTGTATTAAAACTTGCAATGTATGAAATACCTTTTTTCTATTGTTAGTGTCGTTTTTTCTACAAACGTAGAATAAGGCGAAAGATACAATTTTTGAAAAGATTTTTATCTTGTTACGCCAAATAAGTATAACTTCTAGCGCATGTACATTAGTACACACACACTTTTTTTAAGGACGTATGGTATTTAATATTTATATCCTATTTGTGGGCACTATTTGATTTACTTTTATCGAAGAAGAACAATCTGAGACAGCACTACAATATATGACGGTAAGCACAATGTAATTCAAAGATAAATCAACAAAACCACAACAATCCAAGACGTGACAAACCATAACAGTTACCGAGATTAGTTTTAATGTGAAGGACTCACAGGACCCGCAGTTTTCTCTATATCAGATAACTTCATAGATCGAAACTCTGTCCAATAACTTTCCAATATACGTTACGTTAAAGGAACATGACCTTTTTAAAAGTGTAATATCTTTAAAATATCATCTGACAATGACCACAGGAAGCGTCAACAATAGGGCCTTGTTTGAAGTTAAAGGCGTCCAATCAAGCAGGGCATCGCTTAACCGAACAACCATAACAAAAAGTCCACACTCAATCAAGACGAATCCAACGAGGTGTTAAGCTAACACTATCAATCATACAGAATAGGGACATGCTTCGTTATCCACGAACGATGGGTTACAGTACAACTTATAGAAGTGGTACAACACTGTAACATATTCAACAGAATTAACATTAGAATAACTAATTAAAATGTAATAAATAATAGTTGAAAAAAACTAAAAAACATGCTTTTTATAGAAAACCAAACTAAAAAATAGATTTTTTTTATAATAGTGTAAATTTAAAAAAAATGTATAAAAAAATATTTTGCAAATTGAATAATGGAATAATCTACCAAGTTTGAATGAAATCTGACCGTTTAAAGTGGGTCAAAATCGCACCCAAAGGAGTCGGTTATAAACAAACAAACATACAGGTGAAGCTAATAAAAAACATGTAAAAATTGCCGACATTTTTGCATATAATTGTCGTATACGTATTCTAAAACAAAATCATCCGCCGCGTCTATCTGTGTCTGTGTTCGTGATAAACTCAAAAACTACGAAACGGATTTTCATGCGCTTTTTATCACTAGATAGAATGACTCACGAGGAAGGTTTAAATATATAATTTGTCAAGATATTTTTAAAATTGGTTGAAATATAACAATAATTGTTAGAAGTGTCGGAAAAAATCAACCCGCCTGGGAACGTTCGTCGAAAACGTTGCTTTCTTTGCCTTATACCAAAACAATCGATATAATAAACGACGCCGACGAAATCGCGGGTATCAGCTAGTAATACATAGTAAATTTTAATATTTGAATTCATTTTGTGTTATAATATTAATTAACTATAAATAGTGCACAATTTTTTTGGTGGTATTGTCAACAGCGTACACTTTTATCTCGGTACAGAAACGATATTGTTTCACTGAAACACATTGAACTATAGCTGGATTAAAGCCAAAAACTGTAATAAAGATGCTCTCGTTAAATATTTGATGGGACGGCGAGTTATTTAAGTGGTTCTAGTTGTAAATTTTTAAAACGCGTTACATATTTTTCATGTCCGAATGTGTTATGAAATAAAGTTTTTATTGCAGCACTAAAATAGTTGTTTCTATAGACTGTTTATCATATTGCCTATCACTTTTCAGTATTCAGTGCAATTTTTTTGAAGTGAAAACTTTTATAAGCGCGTTGAGTGGTATCTTTGGCAAGGGGTAAATCTATTATTTCGCCCGTGTACATATAATAATATTGATATTTTGATGCTCTAGAAATAACTCTAGAGAGAGCTCTAGAAAACTCTAGAATATATTTTATATAATATTAACAAAAGCAAATCTATTTAAAGAGTTCGTTCTCATAAAAATGGTTTTATTGTCGATTTTAACTTATCACTATTCCATTCCGTCGATACTGCTAGTGCTTAGTACCGTTGGAAAAGTTGAATCAAGTCTTTATATTGCATTGTAGCGCTTTCTATGTGCCAGTAAAAGTTACATCAGAATAGGTTCAACCGTATTAAAATTGGTTCTGAAAAAATGTAAAAAAAATTGCTATTTAACCTAAATAAGTGGATACATCCTTAGTGTATTAATTTATTATAGACTCATTAGGTAATTTATCATATGAATTACTAGCAGGCCCGGCGGACGTTGTCCCACCCTGATAATAAAAAAAAACTATGGCAAATTATACACCTAAACCTTCCTCATGAATAACTCTATCTACTGCTAAAACCACATGAAAATCCGTTCAGTAGTCTTTGAGTTTATCGCGAACAGACAGACATATAGACGTGGCAGAGGACTCTGTTTTATACTATATAATAATAATGATTTGAAAAAATTTAGACTATGTATATATAAATAACATAATTATAGCAAAAAAAAAATAAAAACGATATTTTTTAATTTGTCCATTGGTTTTAAATCAATACTCACTATTATCTAGACAGCTTAGGAACAATATTGTAACGCTTAAAAAAATCGTGAGTTCCAGTAAGCACGGGAATTTAAGTAGTCAAAACAGTCTACACAATAAAAAATAGAAATCCCACAACTGTTTCATCGTTAATGAGACATGAAAAAACGCTGGCAATGTTTAAACTGATGTCATCTCGGCTGCTGCAATCTCCGGCGTATTGTTTAGACAGTACGCTTTTCAGTCGATAGCTGAGCTGGCTTTAATTAATAATGTTTGTACAGACTTATTATTTCTTCTTCATGTGAAATAAAGGATATTACGGATAGTAAGCGCAGTAATAATATTAAAACTGTGACGTCATATAAATCTATATTCGTGCTGGATCTAGAAATCTGTTATTAATATGTTATTTGATCTCCGGGCGTCTTATCTTTCAAATCATATAATTGAGTCAGTCATACAGGACTCAGGAGTTAAACAGCAATATCCAATTTCAATGAAGAAGATCTAAATGTTATTTTAGTTCACAGTACATGCTGGAATTATATATACTGATGTTCAATCAATAATAATGTTTGAACTCACTAGTCTCTGAAAGTACCAATAACATAAGAAATTATATTCGCATTTTTGGGTCTATTTAATAATAATACAGCATGTTACAGTCTATTTATTCCGAAGAGTTACAATATCAAGCGGCAACTCTTAGGAATATAATAATTACTATATAAGGTTAGGTTAGGAAATACGCTCAATGACATCGAAGTCAAAATGCGAGCGGGACGTATGTCGCCTTGCAGGGTAACTAGAACTGAGGACGGAAAAAATTAACCCGAATGAAATTGTCAAGAATAGCTTCTCAGTTATAAGTCACAAAAATACATGAACTACCTTTTGCTAGCAGCTTCGATCGCATTAATGTAGGTCTGATCTATCCTTCGAAAAAATGAGATTTTTCGAAATGAAAGGTGGTAGGTACCCCATGTCCTTTTTTGTACCACTGTATCTTAAGTCGTTTGTTATAAACAGACACACTCACATTCGCATTTAAAATATTAATAAGGATAATGACATTAATGCATACTTTGTGATAAATTTCGTGAATGAATTTTAGTATTCATAAAAAATAGGTATAATTAAAATAATGAAAATCCATTTAGAAGAAAATAGGATGTTGCTCGTTTTGCTTTTATATGGCTTAATTATTTTCTTTTAATCATTTAATAATAAACATAGAAATGTGGATTTCTCAGTGTTTCAATTCCTCAATACGTCGTAGGCTGGCGTGGTTATTATACCCATACCTTTCCCCAGGAAGAGACCCTGCATTGGGTGTCTTACTAAACAGGCTGATGATGAAATGTAAGGTATATGTTCTGATACAAATACACGATAATCATCCTCATTTTCAGTATCATGTCTTCAAAGTCTAGCCAAGTTTAGTAACTTTTTAGTATCACATTTTTTGTTTCGTATTAAGAAGATACATTTTTTTACATTACTAGTAAAAATTCATTTAGACGTAAGAGCGGGATCAAAAGTGGGTAGTAAAAGTTTGTGTCTACCTTTTTTCGTTCCGACCAGTCCGACCGTCGTGTCTGGGTCTCTGCTAATATTTGCTTGCGTGCATTATTACTGCGCGTCCCGTGTACAATGGAGCGAGAATTACCTTTGGGGCTTGTTCAGGCCACCATGATAACCGACCAGTAAGAGCGGCTTCATTTTACGGTCAGTAATGTACGTGACAGATATTGTAATATACTTGTATAATAATGTTGTGCGGTAATAAGTTATGTTTTTCCTACTTTTAGAGCAATATCTATATTACTATAATAAACATGCACTTAAATATGATAATACTTTCTTGTTTTTGGTATATTAATACTAATTTAGAAAAATTACAGAGTTCAAAGTATTTTTGATTTTCTGATGAATATATTTGTTTGTATGATAGCACACGATGATTACTTTCTAGGCCTTTATTCGAATCTTCATTCTATTGTATAGCTTTCGTAATTTTTTTATCTTCATAATGCTGGCTCAATACACAAATAGAATTGTATTCATTTTGGCGAATTTAAAGCAAGTAACATACAAGCAACTTGTTATATTGGCACTATATAATATAAATAAACTAGCGGGCCCGGCAGACCTTGTCCCGCCCTGACTATAAAAAAATCTTTTACAAAATATATAGCAAAATCTTCCTCATGAATCACTTTATCCACTGGTGAAAACCGCATGAAAATCCGTTCAGTAGTTTTTGAGTTTATCGCGAACAGACAGACAGACAGACGCGGTAGGGGACTTTGTTTTATACTATGTAATGATTAGAATCAACAATTGCAAGAAAATTCAAACGGTTATGCTTGTTTGCTTGTTTATCAAATGTAACTTTAAATTTGATAGTATAATCTTGTATGAATAAGATTTATGTACAAAATATATTTTTATAATAATATTAAATTCTGATTAGTTGATACTCCACTTCGTAAAAAAAAATTAGTAAAGAGTCAATTGAAACTAAAAACTAAGCCTAGAAACATCTACGAAAAACTCCGCATCAAATGATCATAGTCTACTGTCAATATGTTCAGTATAATATAGTTTTGACGTGATTAAGCCACAAAAGAACTGTATTTTCATTATAATTTACATATATATATATATATTATATATATATATATAATGAAATATAAATAATAAATAAAGTAATGTGATATCTATAAAAGTACGAAATTATATAGTAACAAAGAAGTATTTCCTATTTAGAAATAATTCCAGTAATCAAGTAAAATAAAACATATTTATGCTCCTTATACCTTGCACAGTAGCCATAAACAATATCATTGAGCAAATCGTCTTGGTTTTGATTGTGATGTAAGCACAACTGTTACTTATATGTCTAGGTGTTACATATCTATACTAATATACAAAGCTGAAGAGTTTGTTTGTTTGTTTGTTTGGTTCAACGTTATGATCTCAGGAAATACCAGTCCGATTTGAGAAAATCCTTCGGTTTTAGATAGCCCATTTATCGAGGAAGGCTTTAGGCTATATATCATCACGCTAAGACTAATAGAAGCAGAGCACCAATGAAAAATGTTTCAAAATCGGGCACTTTTTTTCTTTTGAGAGATTTCGTTAGCGTTAGTGTTATATACGTTGCCATGGTAACGTGGTAAGTTTCTATCGCAAATAATTTCAAAGTTTATTTTGTTTTCCTATTCAAAAAGTTTATACTACTTTTATTTCCAATTTTTTATTTGTTCTCTATTACGTATTATAAAAATAAAGTTTGTGTATGTACAATTAAAATAACAACTTTTTGATGAATGGATATGGCTACAAATGACCAAAATATTTTTTTTTATACTTTGTCTATATTTTTAGAATGTTATATTTTGTCTGTTTGTTTGTTTGTTCCAGGTAATCTCCAAAACGGCTGGACCTATTTTAACGGGAATTTTACTTTTTACTGCCAGATAGCCGAAATTATAGCGGTTGACATATTCTATTTTATTTGTCAGCGGCTTCGTCCGCATTACTATTTCCAAAATGGTTGGACCAATTTTCACGGGATATTCACTGGTAGATTGCAGACCTCATAAAAAGTAATTTAGGATTTTTTCAGCCGCAATGGAATATCCGAAATGCTTGAATGAATTTCACGGGACTTTCACTGGCAGACAACTAACTAATGAGCTATTTTATTTTAAGGTAGTGGGCTCGGCAGACGTTGTCCCGCCCTGATAATAAAAATTGACAAATTATACCTAAACCTTCCCCGTGAACCGTTCTACCTACTGGTGAAAACAGCATGAAAATCCGTTCTGTAGTTTTTGACTTTATCGCGACAGATAAACAGACAGATCAGAGGACTTTGTTTTACACTATGTAGTGATGAAATTGATCAAAAATAATTTGTTTACTGTAAAAAGCGCGTGAGACGTGCGCTGTACTGGATTCCAAGAATAAATGTATGTAATTTGAATTATATTATCATTTTGGTCAATTTGGCGGCAATTTTGTTTTATTTACCGCGTTTGCATCTACATAACTCAGTAATTATAGCAACGTATAAGAATAACACAATTATATTGACAATATGGGCATGTTTTGTCTATATAATAAACAATTTAACACATATTGTTCGATAATGTATAGTTTAAAATTTTCATTACTTTCTTATATAGTGTTAGTGAGCACCGAGGGTGGCATATAGTGGTTAAAGTTCCAGGTATGTTGCTGATCATAAATCCCTTCCCATTCGATATACTATTCGTATTCACATATCTAATGTACACGTAACATAATACAGTAGATGGCATGCGTGTAGTAGTTACAAATGTTTTTGAAAAAGCATTTCTGTAATGTACACACCTACTTACAATTTTACATTTCTTTAATTAATTTTAAAAAAACGCGTGCAGAGCCGCGGGGGACCGCTAGTGTATTTATATGAAGCGTTCAGTTGACTAACATAGGTTATTGTAGGTCTAACTGAAGCATAAACATTTAACTTATTTTAGCAGGTTATTTATTTTTTATACTAATAATAAATAGTTTGTTGTAACAAAATAAAGTGTAGGATAGCTAAATAAATAAAAAAAAAAACATTTTGATAAACAACGGAGAAAGATATACTGAACTATTTATCTTCATCTGTTTATAGGTATATAGATTATGCGATTTTCTAAATTCGACGTGCATAATTATTTCAATTGGCCTTACTCACCATTTATGAGTTATTTTTTTTTAAATATAATTTCCTACTTATTAATACATAAACTGAGACAATAGTCAAGTTTTAGTTGACCCTATCTTGCAATCTGTTAGGGAATTAATTATACAAAATTAATCTAAGCCGTTGTTAAGTCTATATTTGTTTGTGCTTTATTTAAAAAATTGTCAAATATTCGTGTAATCTAATAGGTAATGAGACCGCATCCTCAAAAAATATCACAGAATAAGGCACGATTGACTTAAATTCTAGTTTTAAAATATTTTTTTATAGTTTAGCAGTGAATTAGTAGCGAAGTTGAACGTGAAAAGAAAACTGAAAACAGTTACGTTTACAAGTCTATTTCACATAAGTGGAGTCAACAGTGATCTCAGAACTGGATGCCGTGTCTATAGCCGTGTCCCATGAATACTTTATGACTCTTTTGCCTGCGCTCTAGTTGACGGCGATGCGACTATTTTGCATATCTGTACGACTGTTGCATTAGGGTGGCACGTTGAGTTAGATTGCAAACTATGTATACTTGTATTTTTTTTCTATATTAACAATGAAACATGCCACATCCATATATATAAAAACAATTGCCGAACGTATGTAATCGCATACCTTCAAAATGGTTGCACTTATTTGAGTATTTTTTTGTGCTTGTCCTAATTGTCAGAGCTAGTTTTGTATGAAAGAAAATGTTTCAAAAATCATACGGAAATGTTTTTTGAAGTGAAAACTGCTTAAGCGCGCCTTGAGCGGTATTTTTTTGGCAAGAGATAAATTTATAATTTCGCGTCATGACATGCTTATTAGGGTGACCGACCATATTGAACTTGCGCGGCTTGTGTCTGACTAGCGACGTTTTCAACCTGTGGTTGGTAGCTAGCTAGGAGGACTTAGAGAAAATCCTAGCATCCGTATAAATATGTGAGTGAGTGACTGTGATAGGAGACAGTGAAAAATATTGACGGATTGGTACAGTTGTTTATTGCCATTTTATTTCAATACATAGTCGTACTGTAAAGGAAAGAATTGGTCTCATTTTCGTCACTAGTATATCCGTGCAAAGCTGAAGCGAGCAGCTAGTTTTATATAAGAAAAGAGTATGTATAAAAAAACACTTCAACACATTTTAAATCGAGTCAAAAGTTCGAACGACGAAATTAAATACTATGAATAATATTCTCATAAAATAACTTATATAAATTCTACTGGTCTGCAAAAAAAAAAATACCTCCTGATTGTTTTCATGCATGATAACATTATAGTTGGTGCTCTAAACACGGAATTTAACATGCATATCAATACAGCACATAGATTTTAAATACAATGTCCATTTCATTAAAAAACGTATTATCAAAATAGCAACAGTTACAAGAAAGTGAAGAAAGACTACGGTCTAAGTTCTACAGCGAAAAATGCTAATTTTACAGTCACGAGTTACAGAAATACCAGTATATTTATCTCATTAGGGTAATATAATTATTTTGTAGTTTTTTTCTTTTCATAGTTTCCATGGAAGTTTATCGGCGAATAGAGCAACAAGCAAGCAAGCACTGCTGCTGACTATTTTCCACTGTAGCGTCTTTAAATATGCATAATATCCTTAGGAAACCTTTCACCACGCTCATCTGATACGACAAAGAGATTTTCCGAAAAATCTACATGCGACTCCAAAAAATTAATTATGAGTGAAATATTGCATCCTAAAGCTTTATTAGCAGAAAAAAGCTCTCGAATGTTTTGTCGGTAGTTGTAAGCTTTTGTATTAGGTACCAAGAGAATTATCATACACTTTTACAAAAGCCACCCAAGCTTTTTTCAGCTTTGTTCAACTTCGAACTGAAAACGTTATCTGTCATAGCTCTCCAAGAACAGTCTGTAGAATTATTACAAGTGTGCGGCATTTCATAACCTAAAAATGAATGGAATTCAATAAAAAAATCTATTTTTATTTATTATGTCTGTTCATAGAAAAATGGATAACTTACACATAAACTACTTTAAAAAAATATACATATAGTATGTATTTTGAGCAAAACTCATTAAAGTATTTGATATAGAACGTAAACTATTAAAAGACAAGTTTTCAACTAACTGTTGTAAAGTCACAGTAAATACTGTGCAGGCTCAATTTAATGAACTTCCATAGAAATCACTTTCCGTACTTTCCTTCCTTCTCTTACGACAAAAACCTATTTCGTATGTATATATACGATGTGAATGCATAAAACGAATAAGAAAAAACTCAATTTATGATATTTTGAAAAAAAAACCATATCGAAAAATCTAGACGTGATAGAAAAAATCGGCTATCGGGAACAGATTCAGAGCATCAAAATCTTCATATTTATGACATAATTTTTTGAAGGAGGATTTTGTTGCAGACCAGTGTTATGTTAAATAATATCATATATATTAATACGTGAAGCCAAAACTTTGTATCCCTTTTTAAAAGAATTGCGTGAATGGATGAACGTGAAATTTGGCATAGTTAAAGTTTATATGGATGAGAAGTACAGAAAGCTATTTATTTTATATAAAATGCATTAGAAGTACATTAAATTAATTAAAATATGCATTACTCACACTACTGCTTCAATTTTACACAACATATACACTCATGTAAATAAAAAAGACATTTTGACATCCGTCAATAACGGAATTCAAAAAAGGTTGCGAAGGAGGTTGCTATGCTCGACTGTATGTATTTTTTAACCGACTTCGAAAAAGGAGGAGGTTACTACGTTCGGTTGTATGTATTTTTTTTATGTATGTTAATCGATATCTCCGCAAATTATGAACCGATTTTAATTTTTCTTTTTTTATTTGAATTAGTTATATTCAGCGGTGGTCCCATATAAAGTTGAAGAAAATATTCAACCCCTAAGAGGGTTAAATATCGTTTATTTGATTTTCACCCACTTCGTCTCTACGTATTTTCGTGAAATTGGAACCGATTTATTATACCCATTACAAACCAGATATATTTATGAACACTAAAAATGGGGAAATAATTTTTTTTACAAAAAAAAAAATAAACCGCCTTCGATGTGAAAAACTAATAAGGCACTAAAAAGAAAAAAAAATAACTTAATTATTAAATTAACCGAATTAAATAAAAAATACTGATATTTGAACTACCTAATTATATATTTGAAGTCGATGCCACTGATAAAAGAACCCTAATAAAGTTCAAACTTTAAAAATTCAATGAACTATGGTCGAATGTCGACCACTGGGCGCCCACTAGTTTATATTTAAAAAAAAAATGTTAAACATTAAAAAAAACACTGTATTAAGAATACTTTATTTAGTTTCATTGATTCTTCTAATGTTACTTCCTACGCACGTATCTGACGTATCAATAGAAATTAGAAAGATTATTTGTAGACTCCATCCACTTTCTCGGGTTTCATATATTATTTCATATTTAATATCGCTTGCCAGTATATACTGATTTGTGCCCCAACGTAGTAATACCATGGCACAATTTTAATATCTTGTAACGTTTAATATCTTTTATTTATTTTAGGTTATACATATCTTTGTAACTCTATTTTTTTTCACTATTGTATCGCCCTTGTATTTGCTACAATAAATATATTTTCTTTCTTTCTTTCTACTCTCGACTCATAATGCTTCGCAATGTGATACGCACACAGTATGCCCGCACAATTTCTTCTTTCTTTCTTGGCGTACCTTTTAACTAACTCTTTTTATAGTAATAGCTCAATTGCTAAGAGGCGTAGCGTATTATTATACAGTGAAAAATCTTTTTTGATAAAATTACTATAAAATGCAAGAAGATTTTTTCAAATCAGTCTGGTAGTCCCAGATATTAACTCATTTAAAAACAAACAAAGAAACAATCTTTTGAGCTTTGTAATATTAGCATAAAATTGGTTTGTTTAATGCAGCAACTTAAAACAATTCCATATAAAATTATTAATGTAACTGTTAGAGATTCCTACAGCAGTAGCCACTTCAACAACTTAATAAAAATATGTTGTCAAGAAAATATAATATTAACATTTTAAGTTGACATAAAACGAGACGATACCTATATTGTATACAATAGATTATTTATATTAAACGTTATTTTTATTTTAAAGCTCGTATACCTATTTATCATAAAGCAAACAATTACTTACTAAAAGGTCAATAAACTGCTTAACCTAAAAGTCTCGGCTAAAACATTTTTCTTTTGTAAGTATAACTCTAAAATATTATTTGATTGATGAAGACGTTATTTTGCGGAAATCCATCATTAAGTGTTAGTAGTTGTATCAGAGTAACCTCAACCCTAATATATCTAAAATGTTACTTTTTGTGGTTTTCATAAAACAATTTTCGAAAATCTATATAACGCTATTGTTTTGTTGAACTTGTTAAGTAGGTATTCTTTAATATTTACATACACTTGCTACATATACCCAGAGCACCTTCACCACTGATGTAATAAAGATAACTTAGAATTTTGTAACCAAATGTATATATACTTGCTTATTCTTAATAATATTACACACGCGAGTGTTGGTCTGTTTATTATGCTTCCACGACTTAACTATTGAACCGACCATCATAGAATTTTGGTCACACGTTGTCAGAGGTACAGAAAAGGACATACGGTAGCTGTCATCCAGGAATTATGTCAGAACTATATTAGAATGAGCGAAGTAGCGAGCAAAAGCTAGTGACTAATAAATTGACGTTACTAATAATGAATTGTTTTCTTTGGAATAATTATTCGTGAATACATCGCTCATTAGCCAATTAAAAGTGTTTTTCATTAGGCCATTATAATTAGCCAAAACACGATGAACTCGATTTAGCTTGTTAGGCACCTGGTAATGACATCGTTATCTACGTTTGAATATTTAGCATCGATTCTTTTTCATTTTAATTGGCTTCGTTATAACTTGTAATGATTTGGCATACTTTACGAAAAAAGTAGGAGTGTGTATGGAAATTAATTGAAGAGTCTTGGAACGAAATGATGTTCAAGATTTTTTAAATATAAGAACAGGTTAATTTTAAAGTCCATGAGAGATAAAGAGGATATAAATTTTTATGAATTGAAAGCTATAATGTAGGATATTTGATTAAATGTTAATTGCATTTTCAATCAGCGTTCGAACGGTTTCCTGCAATGAGCCCCGGTTTAATATGAGTATGTTCACACACTTGTATGTGCATAATAATATCGTCTGGAATGTAGGTCGAATGCTGATTGCAGACACTCTCCTCATATCGAATTCTCTTTTTTTCCACTGAACGATCTCGGCTGCGCGAAAAATTTCATATCGTCGCGTTTTGCAAGTAAAATCAGATAACTTTTGACACTTCAATTACGTGGTGATGGTCGTCTTTAATTTTTTTTTTCGCCGAAACATGTCGTGTCAGCTCCACACAAGGGGAAGTTTCCAGGAACAAAATATACAACTTTCCCTAACTTCGGTGGAGGTAATAAGGAGGGAAATTGAAAAGTTTTTGCTTTTAATATAAAGTCAGGATCTATTATTGCAGGTGCACTATTGAGTTTGTTTTCAACGCTCGAGGGGTTTCGTAGTATTTCATGGTTTTAGTTTATGCTTGTTAGTTCCTTATTAAGTTCTGGCGTTGTACGGTTGAAATTTTATTGATTTGTGAAATTTTGAAAAGTCGATGCTTGTAATTAATTTCTACCGTCATACATATGACAAGCTATTACGTTTCATGTATCACGGTGTGGGATCAATCAATATATAATCATTTGCCGCGTGCAGGCCGGCATGAAAGCGAGGACTGTCGATGTAAATCTCTCTGTTGTCACTGTTGTTTTGAGGATTGTTCTAATCTTACTATAGCTTAAATGACTTCTCTTTTCTGTGGTACAATAAAAAATATATAAAAATGAGATTATAGCGAGCCTTATAGCGAGCAACTAACAAAACCAAAAATAATAAATTTGTGAGATTGGAAATATTAGGTAAAAAGGGTAAGAAGGTTAGCATGTTTCCTTTTTATAATAAGAGTCAACATTATTGCATATTCGTATTACGACAACCTACGAAATTATGCCATTGGATTCTAAATCGTAGTATAATAAATATAAGAACGATTATTAACACTTTTTCAAATTGTTATCCAATGCCTATGAATGTAATAAGTTTCTAATATACACGATGCATTACTGCTGTCTTGTATGATAACTGTTAAATCGACGTTACCAATAAACATTCATATTTTTGTAATAGACAAATTATATGATTGAATGCATCGTAGTGGTAAAAGTTAGGTTTCGATCATAGTAACGTAGAGGAAGCAGACGCATACGCGATTTAATTTACGAATTAGCTGAACATGATCTTATAAGTACAAAAATTAATGTTTATTTGTTTATCCTGTATTGCGATCAAATTTTAAGTCTTATTATATATACTTTCGTGGCGGATTCTCATTTATCACTTTACAAATGGTCGCGAGCCAGTTATTGAAAACAACAGCTATAACGGGTAAAAGCCAGTATTTAGTAAAAGAAAATGACAGACCAGCAAAATTAGAACAAACAAATTTTAATTTTCGAAATTACCTGATATACCTGAAGATATATTCCATTTTTTTTTATGTACATTTGTTTAATTTTAAAAGCATTTAAATTAATAATAGAGAAATCTCTTCTTATTGATGATACATTATATTTCATACTAAATGAATTAAATTATGAAACTAAAATAATTGTTCGCCCATTGTAATATTTTTATGAGGTGAATGAATGCTATGCAAATAAAAGTTTTGTTCATTATTGTAAATATCGTCTATATACATTTTTAGTTAACAACTCTGCGTATGATGTATCCTCTTTATTTATTACTTGCAAGCAATGCACTATGGTTCCACATGCGTTCAATTTTTAAAATGATGTATTAATGTCCACACAGATAAGCTAAAAATAAATTCTATATAAAGCAGGACTGTTTAGGAAGCTGATTACGCGATTGAGCTGCACGGCATGGTACATCGCTGACATAGGCGTTCACAGTTTGGCCCTTCATGATAATATTTCGTTCTAGTCAGATGGCCAACCCGCCCTTGACCCCGATCCCTGCGTCTAGTAATACGGTCTACCCGCACTATTGGCTGATTCGTTTTTTAGCATACTTTCCAACCTAAATTTTGTATGGTAAATACTCCACTCCTAAATGTCTTAGAGTGACATTACTTTTTTATAATCGTCCATAATAAATAATACACTACAGAATGCTTTCACTTGTGATGGTACTAGTAACTTCCATGTTTTAATTTAGACACTTCTGCAACTTTACTATGGAAGCTATCCGAGAGAATATTTTTAAGTGTAAGTAGGATAATTATGTTGATTAGGTGCTGTTCACCTCAGCTATTCAAAAAATATTGTTCCAGTAAACGAAAATTCATCGCTCCCGCTAGTCTCGTGACTGTGTCCGCTTACCAAAATTTTAACATTTATTAACACGTCACTAAAGTTGAAAATAACTGAGAGGCCGGCATAAAACAAATCCCCACTGACGGAATTTACTCGAAAACAAAAATTAAAAAGCGGGATTTATCGCAGGACCAACGTTTCGGATTCCGCGTTTGAGTAAATAAAATACCGTTTAGTCGCACTGGCTAACGTTTAATGAACTTTAATTTATGGAATCTGGTAAACGAATTTGTCGCTTTTACGGTCGTTAAGAATGAGTTTCGACAGCCAGGATACATGTGGAATGGCAGGAACCCATTGAGGTTCCATGTTTTGGTTTTTACAATCTCTTTACATTAATTTTACGTCCTGTGGACACCGACGCGTGTGGTGTATTTTATAATCTAAAATCCTATTTTAGATTCCACAAACTGTTTGTTTACCTAAAAGAACCGTTGTCCACTGGCTTCCATAGACATTTACGCAGTAAAGAATTACTTCTTATACACATTGACATAGTGTATTGGATGATTAATAAAAACGTATATGTTTTAAAATAACGTACACAGATATAATCGTTACACAAAATGATACATACTAATGTTGAATTGAACTAAAATAAGGGGTAAAATTAAAAACATGTGTTCCTACGGCGAGTGTGTTCACATATGTAAGATGCAAGCTAGCAGCATGCTCGAAAGCTCCACTTTGAGGTATTAGACCTAACCGACAGAACAGTAATGACCAATAATATATTAGCGATTTTTCGGTGGTCACTATTTTATTTGTATTGTACCGGGAAAATGCCCACACTTTGACTATATATAAAAAATAAATATTGTCAAGATGGTTTTATTTTATATATCATAGGAGGCAAACGGACAGGTGGGTCACCTGATGTAAAGTGATCACCACCGTCCATAGACACTTGCAACACCAGGGGAGTCGCAAGTGCGCTGCCAGCCTGTGTTGGAGGGGGAGAGGAAGGGAAGGGGAAGGGAAAAGGAGGAAGGGGAAGGAGGGAGGAGGAAGGGGAAGGGAGATGGGCCTCCAGCGCTCTCACTGACCGAACGAATCGCAGCAATGCAAGCATTGTTACTTCAGGTCGGTTTTCTGTAAGGGGGTGGTACTACCCCGGGCGAGCCGACCTATTCATGCTGAAAACAAGAAATAGCTTCAGCGTGGCTCTACCACCTACTAAAATGGTTTCGGTTTCACACAGTATATGTTTATGTTATTAAGTTCGGATGAAATTGGATTGGAAATGAAATTTTCCAATTAATGTGTTTAATCTTAAAGCGAGTATATATCTTCTTTACATATAAATTTATTCTGTACGTGTGTATGTCACTGAACTCCTCCTAAACGGGTGGACCGATTTGATGAAATTTTGTGTGCGTGTTCGAGTGTATCCGATAATGGTTTAAATTCACAATAGGACCCGATAGGTGGAGCTGTGGTTGAATTTTAGATATTTTTTTAGATATTTGACAACGTCCGCCTGGCCCGCTAGTATTTATGTATATAACGAGATATTTATTTATTATATGTATTTCTTTTTCTTTTTAAATGGCAAACTCTGTATTAAGTATTGTATATTATGTATTATAAGGAGCTTGAAGTATGACTAATAGAGACTTATAAATAAAGTTTCGACTTGTAGATGATATCGAAAAAGGTTACTATTTCCAGAATAAAGAAAGGGGTTGACAAAAAGAGGACAAAAGGGTACCGAAGTATTTTATCTTTACCTATTAGATACAACCTATTTATTTATCGACTGTATATATTTAATTTTTAATTAAGAAACATATCCGTTATACATAAAATTTCATGTGTTACGTTAAAAAAAAAAACATCTTGACATTTATTAACGTTCCATACTTAATCCGTTGAAGTGAAATATTTATGTAAATCGTTAGACTATTTATCACATAATCTCTGATAGGTTGATTCATTAACGTGATTCATCCTTGGGCTGGTTGGATTTATAACGAGAGGAGTTGGGTGTTTGACAAAATGAACCATTAGCAGTTACGAAATGGGTATAGCACACACGCTCGTCCGTCAGCCGGCCGCAGTCGGCTTAAAAAAATACGGCAGAGATATTCGTGTTTCTAAAAGTCATTTGATTTTAATGTCATAATTATTTTGATAAAATTACCAGTGAACGGTTGATCAAGGAATAAGTTTTACACATTCTGATGTGGGCCGAAGTAATTTTAGATACGGATTATCAATTTAATTAACACTACGGTTTAACTGAAAATAGAAACATTAACAATTTCAACACTTAGGAAATTTCTCGGAGTTACATAAAGGAAATAACGACTTCTCAACTTAAAACATCGTCAAATAATTATGCTTTGCTTTTGACATGATTACTTTACTCAGTATTTTGAGAGGTGGTAGAGCCACGCTGAAGCTATTATTTGTTTCACCATGAATGGGTCAGCTCGCCCGGGCTAGTACCACCCTCTCGCAGAAAACCGATGTGAAGTAACAGTGCTTTTATTGTGGCGTTTCGTTCGGTCAGTGAGAGTGCCGGATAACCCACCTCCCCTCCGCCTCGCCCCTTCCCCACTTCTCCTCCCCCAAACACAGTGTGGCAACGCCCTTGCGACTCTTCTGATCACTTAACATCAGGTGACCCATCTGTTCGTTTGCCTCCTATGATATGAAAAAAAATATTAGAGGTTGGAACAATTGTTAAGTAATATCACTTGGAGATTAAGTAAAAATGTATCTAATATTATAATACTCAGAGATTGTATATTTGAACGAGTTAGTCTTTAGAACTATATGTCACGTTCGAAAAATTATTTTTGTTTTCATGATCCATTTATTAAGAAAACGTATAGATTATGTAACATCACGCTACGACCATCAGGGACAGATCAATTACCATAAAAATTGTAGGTAACGAAGGAAACTAAGCGAGTACATAATAAATTACGGGCGGGCCGTGCGCGTGGCGCAGAGTGTTAGAATCTGAGGGTGAAGAGGATTACATCCGAATGAAACGTGCAGTACAGGTAAAATTATACTAACCAATTAATGTCCATTTACGGAATAAAGATGTCTTTTCGTGGAGTTACAAAGGCTTTATCACCACACCATATTGTAAAATATTAGCGATATTCATCATCACCAGCCTGTAAGCTTCCCAATGCAAGGTGATAAGCCTCTTCCCGAAGGAAGGTATGGGCATAATTACCACACCAGCTCATGACGTATTGGCGATTTCGAAATCCAATAAATCCAGTTCTATATTTTCTCACGTACAAAAGGTACTAAAAAACATTTCCCAGGTTCAGGTTTTCTCAGGATATTTTCTTTCATCGTCAGACAATATGATATTAGTATGTACTAGCTTTTATCCGCAGCTCCGCACACGTTTTTTAAATTGTATTAAAGAAATATGAAATTGTGGGAACATGTACAATTATAGAAATGGTCTTCCAAAAACAATTGTAAGTACGACACGCACACCACATACACTAACATATTGTAACGTGTACATTAGACAGAAATACTAACAGTGTGTCAAATGAGGTATACCATCAGCAACATATTTGGAACATTAACCCACCATATAACTATCTCAGAGCTCACTTACACTGTGTAAGGAGCTAATGATACAATGACTTAAAAATATTACTGTAAATATGTCCATATTGTCAATAAAATTCTGTTTCTGTGACTATACCAAAAATAACCGCTTGTCTGTTCCGCAAGAAATTGTATTATAGAACTCTTAATGTAATATGCTTATGGTCTACGATGTTATTAGAAAGACCACTTCTTCAAAGTTACTATTAATTATAATGTTGAATTGTAAACATTAAGTAGATAATTATTTATCCAATTAAAAATAAACAATGACTTAAAGTTTTGGAATCTTGCTAAATTCCATGCGGACGAAGTTACGGGTTACGGCTAGTCTAAAATAGAATAACCTAAATGACTTCCTATAAAGTCAGTTATCTGCCAGTAAAAGTCCCGTGAAAATAGGTCCAATCGTTTTGGAGATAACACTGCGGGCGAATCCGCGGTTAACAGCTAGTATAAATTACCTATATAACCCGCTGTAATTTCAGCTATCTACCAGTGAAACTCCCGTCGAAATCAGTCTAGCCGTTTCGGTGACAACCTGGAACAAAGAGACATAGCGTCAAAACAAAATTAAATTGCATTTTTGTTATTAGTAGCGTGTATACTTTCATATACAATCAGTAAAAAAATGTTATTTTGATTGTTACATACAGACACTTCATTTTTATTATATGTATAGATATATATTACTACATTACACGTTAGTGAATGTACTCCAATTCCGAAAAATTCGTTGACACATCCCGCGATTTGAACCTGCGGACATCGGTTTGATATTCCACCACTCGAATCGGTCAAACCACTCAAATATAAAAACACTCCGAACTCTAAAATATAGAGAGATATACAATATTGTATTACATTGTTATATCATTTTTTAAATATTTAATAAGTCGTACAAATATTACCATTTGGCTTATTTTAACTGAACAATATTAAAATGTACTTACTTCTTATAGTCAGTTGTTTAAAGTTTGTATAGCACAGTTGGTTTACCTATGATCTAAAACTTGTGTTTTTAATGCTTAAATAAATTATAGACAATTGATTTTGTTTTCGTACAAATGTTTTTTTTTTACTATTTCTCTTATAGGGATTGCTCGTTCACTTTTTTAAATTGTTATAACCCCTATGAAGATTTTACTGGTATTAAACCCAGATAATACTCTGAAAGAGCAACCAATTATCAAACACTAGAAGGCTAATTTAAATTGGCTTTGCCGTATTAAAGATAAGTCTGCACAAAAAACTGAAAATTTATACGTCTGGATTTTATTTATATACAGTCTTGGTAGACAATCAACGATACCTTCTTATAGTTATAATTCAACGATATAATACAGTATTCCATTATGGCAGGATCCAGTAAAAAATTAAGATTCAAACATCGAGTACAAAGCCGGCTACGCTATTCAAGGATAGTTTTATTTCTACAAAGCAAGTCTGTATTTGGCTCGTCGCTGGCTAGTTGTAATATTCATCATTCCGTTGGCTTCTGTGACTTTAAACGGTGCATGTCCTTGTTTATTTCTATTTTTTATTTATTTTCGCCTCGATTGTTGCCAGAGAGTATTCATAAAACTATACAGCGTTCCTTGTTTTACACGTTGTTTTATATTTTAGCGGACATTTCGTGTGGAAACAAGACATTTTATAGTGTGCACTGTCTTTGCTACGACGACGTTATATCCAGCGGGAAATGAAAATTACATACAGTTTTAAAATAGATTTCCGTGTTGTAACTCAAAGCTTACTTTATAAATATAAATAAAATATATATATATCTACTTATAACTAAGTAACGAAAAGTTCTCTAATGAAAAAGTGACATATACTTAGTCTGGTCATAAATACTGTTACAATCATTACATAGTATAAAACAAAGTCCCCTACCGCGACTGTCTGTCTGTCCGTTCGCGATAAACTCATAAACTACTGAACAGATTTTCATGCGGTTTTCACCAGTGGTTAAAGTGATTCATGACGAACGTTTTTGTATATAATTTGTCAAGGATTTTTTTAAAGTCAGGGCGGGACAACGTCTGCCGGGCCCGCTAGTTAAAAATAAATAAAATATTACATTTGAATTTGGAATCTGTCATTTTTGTATGATTATTCATTGAGTTTTCTCATTTTGGCGCCAATACATTGTACAATATTTTCGATATTAAAATGGAGTGGGGTGATAAAGAGAACCGAATCGCTGTGATTGCATTACACAAAGTAGGTATAGAGCCAAATGCAATATTTAAAACTCTCCATACGTTTGGTGTTAGTAAAATGTTTGTGTACCGGGCTATTAATAGGTACAATGAGACCTTCTCTGTTTGTGGCAGAAAAAGATCTGGCCATCCACGTAGTGTTCATACGAAAAAGATGTCAAAGCAGTAAAGGAAAGAATTCGAAGAAATCCTGCCCGGAAGCAAAAGATTTTATCTCGGGTGATGAAGATAGCACCTAGAACCATGTTGCGTATTTCGAAAGGTAACTTAGGACTTGCAGCCTATAAGATACGTGCTGGTCATTTCTTAACTGATAATTTAAAAAAGAATAGGATGGTAAAATCGAAACAACTACTGAAGCGATACGCAAAGGGAGGTTACAGAAAATTTTTGTTTACGGATGAGAAAATTTTTATAATTGAGCAACATTTTAACACACAATGACCGCATTTATGCTCAAAGCTCTAAGGAAGCTTATCAATTAGTCGACAGAGTGCAACGTGGGCACTATCCGACTTCAGTGATGGTTTGGTGGGGTATTAGCTACGAAGGAGTGACTGAGCCATACTTTTGTGAGAAAGGTATCAAAACATCGGCACAAGTGTATCAAGATACCATTCTTGAGAAGTTAGTGAAGCCCCTTAACAACACCATGTTCAATAACCAAGAATGGTCCTTCCAGCAAGACTCGGCGCCGGGTCATAAAGCTCAGTCTACGCAGTCTTGGTTGGAAACGAACGTTTCGGACTTCATCAGAGCTGAAGACTAGCCGTCGTCTAGTTCCGATCTTAATCCGCTGGATTATGATTTATGGTTAGTTTTAGAGAGTACGGCTTGCTCTAAACGCCATGATAATTTGGAGTCCCTAAAACAATCTGTACGATTGGCAGTGAAGAATTTTCCCATGGAAAGTGTGCGTGCTTCTATTGATAACTGGCCTCAACGTTTAGAGGACTTTATTGCAGCCAATGGAGACCACTTCGAATAAGCTTTTTATATTTTAAAATTGTTTTATATTTATGTATTAAACTAACACACTGTAAAATAAATAAATGTTATTTGCAATAGAAAATATATTTTTTTCTTTGTTTCAGTATTTATGGCAAGACTAGGTAATAATATTTTTTCACTTTGCAACAAAAATATAGGAGGCATAGATTTCTAATTTTATTGGATTACTAGTTGCACTCTACTTTAAGTCGGGCATCATTTTAAAAATGTTGAATTAATGATAAAGTAGTTCGGTAAGCTGAAGACAATTTTTTTTATACAACACGTTTGTTATGTAAAAAATCAAGCTAGCGACTAAGCTGCGCGGTGTGGACCTTGCCGACATAGGCATTTACAGTTCAGCCGTTCCTAGTAATATTCATTTTTCCTCAGGCGGTCATTCCGCTTTCGGTTTCCAATATACCGCGCCGTGCCATACTTCCTGGTCATGGTATAATAATAGGTAGTTTTAATAAACTACCTTAATAAACTTGCTATAAAATAAAGAAAAAAATCAATTCTGAATAGCAGTTTTGAGATTTTGTAATATTGTTTATACATCATGGTATTAGGCTAAAATTAAAGTCTACCATAATGCCTAAGAGACCTGAGTACGAGACGGTAGGTACTTTAGCAGCCTTTCATACAATAGAAGGAATGGACAATCCTGCTCATTACTTTTTATAGGGTATCAGAGGACATTCTGCCAGAGATGCTTTAAAGCCTTATCTTAAAAATGAAATTGATGTCTTTACACAGTGACAATAATTTATACTTTATTAGAAACTAGTTTTTCCAGTGAATTAATTTCTATTTTTGGAATTCATAAAATAGTAGAAAAAAATTAATATTAGATATATATACATAGATATAATAAACATTCAGAATAAAAAAGTTATGTGTATCTCCAAGTCTCAAGTCATATTTATGTAAAATGTTATTGCCGTCTGTCCAGAGGTTAATTCGTGAAATAAAAGAAAACCAGACAGCGTTACTTTCGCATTCCTAATATTCGTCAGTACTTTTGATAACTAGGGGATGTTTCTTTTTACGTTAATGAGAATAAATGAGAATGAGAATAAATTGTAGGTGGTAGAGCCACGCTGAAACTATTACTGGATTCAGCATAAATGGGTCGGCTCACCCGGGGTAGTACCACCCTCTCACAGAAAACCGACGTGAAGTAACAGTGCTTGCATTGTTGCGTTTCGTTCGGTCAGTGACCCCGCCCCCCCCCCTCCCTACACAGGCTGGCAACGCACTTGCGACTCCCCTGGTGTTGCAAGTGTCTATGGACGGTGGTGATCACTTACATCAGGTGACCCACCTGTCCGTTTGCCTCCTATGATATAAAAAAAAAAAAAATCATGTATTAAGTTGAAGTAAAATTTAAAAATTTAAATCATTCTTCGCATATTAAATGTACTTATCAAGTTAGTAGTTACGATAAAGAAAAGTTTTATTGCAAGCTAAGGTACATTTTACGATGCAAGTAGGTACGTCATATTCCCATTTCGTATGCATTGCTTATTCCGACGTTCACAGTTGTAAAAAGCATATAAAGTTGATGAATGTTTGTGAAAAATTAAACTAAATTGGTTTCAATGGCTGTCGAGTAGTTTCAGTTATCATTATTTTGAGGTAACGTGATTTAGATCTCTGATTAATTGTTTTCATAGCTTAGAAACTTTTTTAACATTAAGTAGAAAAAGGGCTTGTGTTTCACCTCATGTTAAGATGACATAAACTTATGGATATACAATCTTAATAGGACTGTAGTCCTGGGGTCAACAATAATCGGTTACCTATTACTGCTGACGGCTCAGTTGGAACGTCTCGTATATCATTGCATGGTACCAACCACACCCAAAGAATCAGCATATAGCGTATAACACACCTGCTTTGTGGCAGAAATAGGAGCAGCAGTGATGCTCCATTAGTCATAACTTAAACGGATTCTGTCATTCATCTATTCTATATATACTATATCTATACTAATATTATAAAGAGGTAAAGTTTGTGACGTTGTGACGTTGTAGGGGGTAATCTCAAGAACTACTTGTCCGATTTGAAAAATTCTTTCAGTGTTATATAGCTCATTTATCGAAGAAAGTTAATGGCTATATATGATCATGCTAAGATCAATAGGAGTCGAGGACCAATGAATAATGTTTCAAAATCGGAGTTTTATTTCCTCTTGAGAGTTTCCGCTGCGTGTTAGCGTTAGCCCAAAGTGACTATTCCACGCGGACAAAGTCGTGGGCAGAGGCTATATATTAAATTCTATCCAGTAGTCCAGTGAAGCTGTAAAGACCTTGCCAGGTCAATAGCATAGTCAGTTCGAGAAAAAAGAAAAATAAAATAAATTCTATCCCCTATTTAATTATCATTTGATTAACTTAGGCCCAAAGCAAATTATACATGAGTTTGTTGCTTTCAGATGAAAGAGTAAATACAACTTCTAAATTAATCGGTAAGCTAATAAACTCTTTCATATATAAAACTGTTATTCTGCTTAAACATGTTTCATTAATTAATAGTACATATTTTAAGCTAAACTCTCAGTATATATGTTCTTTAGTGTGCTTATAAGTTAAAAACCACTATAACAACTTATATTTTTTCTGTCATAAGTAAATTGCCTAACTAGATTTTATTACATATAAGTTTTCATACATTAGTTTAATATCCATATATACAGGAACTAAACTGTATAAATATATAATATTCTGCGGTACTATTGAATTGATGAATATATTATGGATAAAAGTAAATAAAACGCCAGTATATCGAAATGTTACGTTATTGTTTGGGTAAGACAAAATAAAGTTTCTTTTTTTAAATTATCTTGACCTGGTTTAGTGTCGTAATAAGTCTCGATGATTTATTGTTGTTTAGAATATAAAAACAGAAAAATAAATTATTGCCTGTTTCTTCTTATAATTCATACCGCACGAATTATGTTTACAAACAACGTTGTCACAACATATTATCTGCAGTAATAAAATGAACAGCTACTATTAAATAGAGGATTTGAAATGGATCTGTTAGTTACTGAAGAATACCTTCTCGTATCTTATTTTTACAAAAAAACAGGTTAGTTGATTTATTTTTGGTATAAATAAAACATTTTAAACCCAGGTTTAGAAGCAATACAATTAAAGTATTTAAAAATAAACATTCATATAAACAATACCGGGAAATCATAACCCGCCTACAACTGATTACGAAAACCGTTCAAACAAAACAAACATCATTAATATGCATAATAAAAATGTCTTCGTTGCTTATAACGAACCAAAAATATGTATTTTCAAAGTCACAACGCACGATTGATTTTATTTATATGCGAACGCATTTATGTCGCTTTGTGTGAGAGATGCTTTAGTTTACGGTGCGGCGCGGAGCCCCATTCCACGCTTATTGTTAGTGTTCTAGCGTAATAACAATTTATGTACGTACACATTTGTATCTATACAGTTTGTGTTACATTTTAAAATATTTTATATGCATACACATTAATTGTAACTTATTAAGACAGCAGCATACTTGCAACGTATTACCACGCGATTTAAAATTGCCACTGTCACACAGTTATTTACAATAAACCATATACAGTATTACAGTCCTATACGAGGATAGTTGCAAACAGGTTGTTGCTACTTTAGATCACAACATTAATTTATTGATTGTCGATCAGGGCTTTAAACTTGACCCCTGACTACATGTCATAAGAGCGAGACGACAGCTGAACTATCTAAATATCTAATATCTAACTGCCTTAGCAATAACAATAATGTCATTGTTTAATATTAATATCATTAGCAAAGCAACAACAGTACTGTTTCTGCATGCGTAACACCCGGATCTTTGTACAAGTTCATAAAGAAGAGGATTATTGTAAGTAAAAAAAATGTAGCTCAAGTGCTTAATAAAACACTGCAAGCGGTGTTCTTTCGTAGTAGATACGAGTTTGATAACTTTACTGTAAATAATGTCAAAGCTACAAATGATTCAATACAAATACAAATGGTTACAATGTATACATGTTTGTTTATATTTTAATTTGAAAAGGTTTACGATAAATTTAGGTGATGCTCGAGAAGTAAAGCCGACTCATAATTTATACAGCGTTAAACAAAAAATTGTAATTTAAAAAAATAACGTCAAATTGATTTTTGATCAACTAACTACTTAATTATACTACTTAGCATAATTTATACTTTTATTTAGTGTCTCCTAAGTCATAGTTTTCTGCAAAGACGACGAAACTTAAACTAATAATCCTTATGCTCATTACGTGTGCCATTTATCCCACTAATAGTCTGCAAATAGCAAATTCTGGTGACATATTCAGGAAATCTCAACTAACATCAACATGACTACAGTTAATTTAACACATAATGAACAAATATAAGATATCTAAATTGTCGCTATTCTACCTGAAGCATATTAGTGGCACGAATCCGTCATATAAAATTAACAATATCAAAGAAATAGTTTGGTTATCCCTAATTTCCTAAAATCGATATTTTACATGCAAAGTGTATTATCACAACATTTAGGATACTTAACCTACTAAAATGGAAGGTTTTTTTTAATATTTCCAACAATATTCATTAAAAGTATTTTGCTAAAATACTATTGTAAATAACTTATCCTTCAACACTTATAAAAATTAGTGTAATTGGACGTTAAATAAATTCTCAGTTTTATAAATCTGGACAAGCACAGCTAACCATGTGCGTAGACCACAAGTCTACTAACACTTGTTGCCGACATGTTTATTACACCGGAGCGGACTGAAAGCGACTCGTAAAACGTTCCCAAGGTTAAGTTTGATTGTTTCATATGTACAGTTAACCACTATTCCAATTATTCCTGGAGAAAAACAATTGTTAGATGATTTCCGACGGTACGCGTGGGCTTTAGAGTTCACAATTGGACCAGATATTCCATTCGATGAAATTTTCAGTGTAACCGATTGTACACAATATTGCAACGCTAACTCTAAATGTGGTTTTGAGGTCAAACTCTTATTTGCTTTTAACGTGAATTAAATAGGTCAAAGTACAAAAGGATTAGTTATGAATGGTCTCTTTGAAGAGAACGCATGTTAAACTCTGGTCTGGAATTGTTTTGTGGATTACGGTTTGTTGTTCCCTGTTTGATTTAAGACTATACTCATTCACAACTAATGCTTGATTTTATAGAACAGTCCATGACCCGTTTAGAAGTAAAATGTGATAAAGTTGTATTAGATAAATCGTGTTTATCTAATAATCTTAAATAATATATACATAACTTTGCATTAAAATCAGTTTTTTTTTTTTTTTTTATTGTAGCTCGGCAAAGTGACTGTACTGTGCCTGATGGTAAGCACAGTACAATCCAAAAACAATGGCGACCACCGAAAGACATACTATCTATCGCCGGTCGCCGCTGTCATGCCTGCCTGAAAGCGACCCAAGTCAGGGACAGCCCCCCCCCCACGGTTGCTGGATATACACCGGCTGATCCCGGAACGCGACACGCCCAAACGTGTCACTATGGCGGGTGTTCCACCTGGTGTACGGTGGTCGCGATCCAGTCGGGTACAGACACCCTACCACCCCGTTATTTATTTATTTAGTTATTTAAAATTATCGTCTTTTTTAAAGAATAGCACCACATAACGACGGTATTGTACCTGATAGTAAATATGTAGTGTAGTACTTCACTAGTCCACTTGTACTGTAGTTCAAAACGGCGACAAGCGAAAGATCGGCAATCGATCACCGGTTGTCGATGGCTTACCGTTTTGTAAGCCTATATCTATTAGCTATCTATATCTATAGTTAGTCTATATACTAGCTGATTATGAAATATGACAAACTGAAAAAAGAAACCCGCTTGAAAAATCATACATACATATAACCTTCCCAAACCACTGGATTGGATTGAATCTTAGGTCTTGACCCCTCTGTGTGGTCGTTTCGTTTAAATGCAGGCATATGTATGCATAAATATAATTTATTTGCCTTATAAAACCATTTATGTTCATAAAAACCCATTTATTAAAGGTTATTCTATTTTGACTAAGATATTATGAGTGTGTTTATCTTCTTAAGAATATATTTTTACAGTAGGATTAATTCCACCCTTTGTTGGATTGTAAAACTCTATAATATTATGTGATTTGGTGGCGTTAATGTTTACGATATCATCTTCATAGTACGATGAAAGAAAATATATGATCTTGACCAATTTCGGCTTATACGAAAACAATGTTAGTGAGCCGTTATTACAAAATATGAAGGTTTCGATAAACATTTTAGCCTTAGATAAAAGTATACTATCAAAACATATACAAACTAAGAAAAGTATTCATAAAAACATTTAAAAACATAAGTTCAAAATAATATAAATAACATAGTTGAGGTCATGTCGAGTCATAGTGGTACTTTATTATAGCATTTACCGACAACACATATGCAATATTCTAACCTTCTATTCACGTACCGCATGGGATGGGGAGGCATTGCGATACAGAGAACGTTTTGAAACAGAGAGGTATATACGTTTTAATAAGTTTAAGTAATTATGGATCTGTATATAACTAAACATTATACATTAGTCTCAGGCCATTTATTATTTTATATATTACAAAAACTAATACCAAGCAAAAACGGCAAAGTAAAAGATTCCAGATGTGTTGTAGTTGACATCTGCCGGTGGAGCCAGAATTTAATGATCCCCAAGGCGCTATAGACTAAACAGCGAACATATTCTAATTTTAAAGGAGCAAATTGTTCGATACGTTGAAACGGATATAGAAGACACACGATCCCGCGGGAAGCCGATGAAAAAACGTAAAGGCGAAACACATGACCTCATTTGTTCCAAAGCGAGGGAATTATTTATTATGTTTGATACTTCTCGCGTCGGCTCACTCTTTATCTTTTGTTAGATGTGCTGTGATTTTAATATCGCTTACGTTTCTAAAGGAATACTATATTATATGTTTCTTGTTCTCAAAAAATAGTAGATATGTAAGTATATTATTCGACGATGGGAAGGTTTTAGGATTTCTATAAAATCTTTATTGATAAATCTCTACTATATAGAAGTAATAGGTGCTTTATTTATTGAAATAAATTTAGACAACGTAATAGTGATAAAGCATGAGAAATTTGTGATCTTAAAAAAAGAGAAGATGCAAACACTCAATAAAAAAGAAGTTTGTGAAATACTAAAGTTGTTGGAGCCGATAATGATAACTGATTAATAAATTGTAAATTTATTGATTCAGTAATAATTACAATCGAAAAGAAAACTGCCAATCTATTTGAAAACCTTCTTTCGTCTTTAAGATCAAACGTTCAAAATGTAAAAGCAAACAAATCTTGACATATTTGTACGCGTTCACCAGATGCGCCCGCGCCTAAGTGTCGACTAATGAGTTTCTGGCGACGATGTAAACATTCAACGGGCACTGTCAAAATCATCACGAGGGTCTTACAAAAAAAATAAGGATATTTGTCTCATATGTAAATTTATGGCCTGTAAAAGATATTGGAAAGGAAGTGTGTTTTTCATATTATATCCGATATGCTGCAGTTTCAATATTATTACTTTATCGATCAATACATTTGTGACTATATTTTATAGAACGTGTGTTTATGAAATATTTGTTATTATAAAGAAAAGCTAAATTTAGGGGATGGGTCTGTTCTTTGTGAACTGAAGTCCTAAATGAAATAAAGATTTCAAAATATAAAATACCTATACATATATATATTATACTACTTTTGTGTCTATCGTTGTTATCATAGTAGATTTTGTGGAACTTCGTACAGTAACTATATGCCTAACTAAAACCTCTATGTCTAATAGAGTGTCAAATGCCGTATCCTCCTTCACATCAGTGTTGTTGTAATTTTGTTTTTCAGTTGCAATAGTGCCTCACTTGATCATACTACTTTGCAATTTATTATTATAGGAAACTTTTAGCAATATGACAATAATATTGGTTTAGTTTTAACGTTGTTACCGGTTTCGTTTTTGGTGAAGTTTGAGTATACATTAAATAAAACAAAGAACTTCGTTGTTCCACTCTGAAATGCGACGTTCAGAAGTATATGACAATGACTGGTTTCTCCACACTCCTTACGGCCAGAATTCTGTGTTAAATATTAGGTGTTCTTTCTCAGGATTAAAAAAAATATTTCATGTAATAAAATATTCCATTATCTTATTTGTACAAATTTGTACACTAAAAAAGATTCGAGTAACCCAATACAAGATTGTTAAATGTTTACAAACGCTTTATGTTTGGCGAAATCAAATACGATTTGAGTGGCGTTCCACAAAAATACAAGCTAAAGGGAGAGGTAGTAGCGAATTCAATGTAAACAATAGCAAAGTCAAGGCAAGATTATTGGAGAATTTGTTTTAAGCCACTTGAGGCACTTGTAAATATTTGGAAAGCTTTCGTACGTCTTGGGCTGAGCATTTCACCTGCCTTGGTGACGTAAAGGTTTAATGTTGTTTCGTTTTATAAAGAAAAGTATGTTTGGATAACATTTTCTATGTATATTATTTATATCCACATTTGCTTTGTTGTTTTATGTTTTCATTTTTGTATCTACTACTTTGTTGTTAAGTATAGACTTCCATAACAATAGGGTTATGATATTCCAAATAAACAGTCGGTAGGTGGTAGAGCCACGCTGAAGCTATTACTGGTTTCAGCATGAATGGGTCGGCTCACTCGGGGTAGTACCATCCTCTCACAGAAAACCGATGTGAAGTAAACAGTGTTTGCATCGTTGCGTTTCGTTGGGTCAGAGAGAGCGCCAGAGGCCCACTTTCCTTTCCCCTTCCCCGTCCCCTCTCTCCTCCTACCTCCCCTCCTCCCAAACACAGGCTGGCAACGCACTTGTGACTCCTCTGGTGTTGCAAGTGTCTATGAACGATGGTGAACACTTAACATTAGATGACCTACCTGTTCGTTTGCCTCCTATGATATAAAAAAAACAGTAAAACATATTGATATTATAGATTATCATTTGTTATGGATTATTACTTTTCATTCACAACCATACTTAATAATATCGTTGTACTTAAACCTTGCGAATAAGCCGGAGCTTTCTATCGTGGTAAAACAATAGCATGATGGTAAGGTTCTTTTTAAATCGCCTGGCTATCGTTTACCTTCAAGTCAAAAATCTATCGCCTAGCACCTATTGTGTTCTGGCAGCTGCACTTGAAACACGATCCCCCTCGAGGTTTAGCGTGTTTAACATCTTAAACTACATTGTTACTCCACATCAAGTGAGATTGTGGTCAATAGCTTAAACTTGTAAAATATATAAAAGCAGGGGAATGGGTTGTGACCAGGGTAATTGTCGGAACAACTAAAGGTATGATTACTTAAGAGTGACGAGTAACTTTCAATGACCTTGACTACTAACTTTCTGTATCTAGTGTTTCTATGCGTATTATTTAATATATTTACACCAAATAGTATATATTTTGTACATGAATTATGAGTTTTGAGATCTACTTGTCCAATGTTATAAACGATTTGAATACTAACTGTGACCTGGGTACCAAAATATCTACAAAATGTTGACCTAGGTAAAATGTGTATCGCCGGAGATTACTTCCGTCACCTCGGTTTCCTGGTCCACAAACATACGCTAGGCGACAGTGGAATTTTAGCCAGTAGGAGTCTGCCATAACCGCATAACCCTCTCGTTATCCCCCGGCAGCGGGAAGTGTATCCAATGAAGGATTTCTCCATTATAAAAAAAAAAGGTAAATTGTGTATACAATTATCGCTCGTATATAAAGTATATGTTACGAAGTTTAATTCTTTGTATCACCGTAATAATTTTAGATCTTTAAGATGCGCGTAGGTCGTAGATATCTTTACCTATCTCTTAGCGTTATTTGTATAGCGGTTTTCTTCTAACATATATGTTATTAATTTTACATTACGTTACTTGGTTACGTATCAAAAAAAAGGAATTTAGTTACAGTAAGTGGATACAATTTTAACAACTCAATCTAGTTTTCAAACAAAGACGACGGAGATATGTTATGTAATATCACTCGACGCTGTTAACCCTTTTGGGTAAAAATGCGAAGAGAAGGGAATTTACTCTCGCTAATGGCATGGAAGTGGCGACAACAGTTGGTGGGCAAACAATGCATAACTCCACTCAGAAATATGGGGCTGTGGTAAAATCTTTTGGAAATAAAAATATTGTCGGGTCGTAAACGATAATATTACTTTGTGTATTCTTATTCTGCTTAGAATTTATTTTATATTTAAGTATTTAGGAAAAAATAACTTTATAATTGGTATATATTTTTTTCTGACAGTTGTACCTTAAAATAGATGAAACTAGGTTGATTTAAAGAAACATATTTTTTTTTTGTTAAATTGTTCAAATAAAAACTGTTTCAAAATCAGTAAATTTGATCTATTGAAAAAAGTTGTATGCTGTAGTAATAAAAAGTTGGTACCTATAAATAGTTTTACTATTATTCCTTTGTTCTTAACGTATGTTCTGACAATTTACATGATGGTCGTCCTATTTCGAAAGAAAAGGATCATGATATTAGGTAGTAATTTCTTCAATAAACAGATTATAAAATGGATTATACAATCCAAACAAAAAATCTCACTGTTAGTTTCAGATTCTAGCACGTTCTTACAAACAATACTTCTTCTTCTATTCCATTTTGGCAACCAGTCTTCAAGTAGACTATTACTGCCATTGTCAAGTGAGTATCAATATTACAAGTTTCTTGATATAATTTCAATGAACTAACAAGATGGTGGTCATCTTGTTAGAACCTTCCATGGAATTTTTGTGGCATCTCAGAATTCATGGTCCGTGGTATTATTTTCCATTCACTTCACTTATGCACAATAAACAAACTATATTACATAAAACACCACCAATTTTACACAATATAGATTCAAGTAACACAAGATTATGAATAAAAAATAAAATCCACTACATGACAGACCAAGATCCCGCCAAAAACTCAAATATTCCAAACAATACTTAAATGGTTATGATATTAGATACTCAAGATAATTCATGTACAGTTTATTGATTAGATAAATGAGTTAAGACTTCAATTTAAAAAAAATACTATACTGTACATCCTTCCTTATACTTGAATGTTACAAAAAACAATGTCTGTCTGTCTGTCTTTTCGTCCGTGTGCTAATAACTCGTGAACTACTGAAAGGATTTACATGATTCCGTTTTAAACCACAGGTTTTTTTTTAGTATTTAGTAGTAGTATTTTTTAGTAGTATTTTAGTATAAGTATAGTTTATAATAAACGTTAAGTACCTTAGACACGTGCTATTTTTAATTAAAATACGGTCTACAGCAATTCTTAGTACCGTATAATTTTAAAATTAAATTACCGTGATAAAAATTATGCTTTTATAGATTTTTATTGGTATCTTAAAGAGGTCATTGTACTGCAGTAGCTTATATGAATACCGCGTCCTTTGACTTAGGAATTGAATTCTCCTGAAAACTGAAGTTTTTTTCAAGAGAAATATTATGATGAAACTATGGCATGGTAATAAGGATTTTTCTGATACCGTTTTCTGACAGTCAAGTGGACAATTTGTCACAAATAGATTAGAAAATGTATTACCAAGCTATATTTTGTCGGCTGCATTTGGCAGTTATCTTATAAGTTTAGCGACCTAGATCACATAGTTAATATCCGGTGTGATTGTTATCAGAGTACAAACTACGGTAAACTATATATTATGTTAACTATTTATTTATTTTAGTCTTGGTACTCTGAATAAATGTCGGCAACAAAGAAATTGTAAAGTTAAAAGAAACTGAGTCAGTTAATTAAGACATGCAAAAATTGTTATTTTTACACTTTCAATAAATGAAACCACGTTTCCTACGTTGTATATTTAAGATACGAAGTTATCACACTAGAAAAAACATGATTTTTACATGTTCTCACCGAAAGTTTAATAATTTATAGCTTCTAACGTGATAATTTTTGATTTACATATGGTAACGCTATTTACAGTACAGTTAGGACTAAAAAACACGTTAATAGTAATTTTTTTGTTCTTATGAGCGCTGTCACGGGCATAGCTAATGTTTTAAATATACAATCAAAATAACAGTTTAACATTTTAGTTTTTGAAGTGAAACTTCTTTATCGACGTAGGGAGGAATTTTAGAGCATGTAAAAACGTATGTAACATTTTTCCGTTCCGCGCTATGTTTATTTCTAAAGGTGCGCTCACAATGATCAGATTCCGTTTTTTTTTTCTGTAAAGTTGTAAATATAGTAGATCATTTTTCGAAAAATGATGTCATAAAAAAGTTTCACTTCTTACGTGTGTACACTGATACACGCACGTATTTTTTGTTAAGTAGAATTTATGCAACAATTTTGTTACTATATAAAATGTTTTGTTCAAACTCGAATGGTAAAAGAACACGTGTTATCAATCAGTACGTAGTCGGCACTACAGAAAGCTATGCTTTATGAGAGCACACACCAGTCGTAAAGATGTGGGCTTGATTGAAACCACGTTGGGTGGACCGGCCGTACGTTCTACACGTTTGTTTTTAATTAAAGGAAATGTGATAAGTCGGGAAGTTATGGTAGACGAGCGTGACGAAACAGTATTGTCGGATTTTATGACAGATTTAGATTTTGATGCACGGTTTAAGACGACAAATGTTAGGGAAGGTAATGAAACACTGCTTTTAATATTTACTACTTCCATATTTATTACGTTATATTAGAAATATAAAGTTTTGTGTTATTTTATTATTATGTTGGCTACTTTAGATATATATAATATATACCTACTTTTATTTTTATTCATTGTATAATTGTATTTACAGTGATTAAATAATACATATAGAAATGTGTACACTTTATATAAATCTACCGTTGAGCGCACATCACACAAAACCTACTGGATAATTTTGATCGCATTTTTTTTAGATTCACGGGTTAGACATTTAGTTCTTATCTAAAAAAATATCACGATATTTTCATTTTAAAAAGTAAAAAAATAAAATAAAAAAAATTACATGCACTATGCGTTCGGTGATGTACAAAATGGTGCAAGCAGTGTGGTGCGCATGCGCAGGAAAGAGGAAGTAAATAAATAACATTGTCTACAATGAAAATTCACAAGCAATGTATATTTTTGCTTTAAAATTGCAAATGTTTTTTCCTCTGTACACAATTGTTAAGATAATATACAACACAGATAAAGTCGCAGATGTCAGCTAGTTGATAATACAACAAATGTCGTGTATCGTCTTGAAGTATATAATTCCCACAAGTTATGAAATGACTTCGTAAAATAAAAATATAACGTTGTTCATATTATGTCAGCCGTCTGAATTAAACTGTCCGTAATAAGCATTATTTACCTCTCTACGGCTGGATGTTATTAACGTCAAAACATTGATGTAACACGAAGTTTCTTTCCGCGGACATGTCTTCCAAACCGCACGTAGCAATCATCATTACGAATCAATCATCAAAAAGCAGATGTGTAACAGTTACACTTCATCAGTTGACTATAATACCTTCCATTCCGAAAGGTCTTAACCTCCACTACAACCAAGTGAATAACAGACTGTAAACGACCTTAAATAGTGTTGAAAATAAAACGTATAAAATAGTTATGTACCGTATGATACATGTAAAGGGTTGAGAGTTGGGCTATCTCCACGTCATCGCGTGGAACCCTATATTTAGAACGTCGCTTAATAGCGTACAATTTCGTTGGCAATACCGTCGATTGTGTTGGTGCATTCATAGGAAAATGCTCAACGGTATGGAAAATTTGTCGCGGCCATTATTCCTAGCTCTAGACGATTAAACCGGCTCAACCATTAGTTTCAGATTTACGATATATGTGAAAATGTATTCTAACAGTACCTTAACGATAAGTAAACTGTACTAAATATATATGTAACTCGCTCTGACGGCTGCTCTGTATGCATTTGCTATTTTTTGTTGTTATTGCATTTGTTCTATTAAATAGTTGAGTTTTAACAAAATGATGGTTATAGTAGGAATTATTAAACTTTCATAATTTGGAAATTGAAATTATTATCATCTGTCTCTCTTTCACATCTATTGGCACTCCGAATAATAATAATATATTTTTTTATACAGTCTATTAACTCATCAAACATATGATGGGCTACACAATCTTAATACAAAATATCAATATTAGCGCAATACAGTCGGTCACGCTTACTAGCATGTAATGACGAAAAATTATAAATTTACCTCCTGCCAAAAAATATCGCTCAACGCACCTTAAGAAGTTTTCACTTCAAAAGACAGATAAATATTTAGGTAAACAACATTTACACTGATAAATGATAAGGGAATTAAAATATAACGCATTACCTTATAAACATATAAAATGTTTACTTCAGAATACTATTTCAAAGTTGTAAATTATAAAATCAATTTGTCCTTTTCATGTGCAAAATACTTCGTCAACACGCTGGCACACTTGTTAATCTCATTAAGCGACCGTGCGTCATTGAGACGCGTTTACAAGATGTCGGAAAGGTTTTTTTCTTACATTATTCGCATTCTGTTTGTAAATATTTAATCGGTGTTTATTTACAAACGAGATCACAATATCTAAAATGCATTTTCTAGCTCAATGACGTATTTCTTTTATTATCTTTTAGATGTCATACTTCGTCTGTGATGTAAAGCTTGTTTTAAAGAAACTGAAGGAATTAATATATGGTTATGTATATAAATCTATACTAATATTATAAAACTGGAGGGATTGTTTGTTTGTTAACGGACTAATCTCAGGTACTACTGGTCCGATTTGAAAAATTCTTTCAGTGTTAGATAAGTCATTTATCGAGGAAGGCCATAGGTTATAATCACGCTAAAACCAATAGAAGCGGAGCCCCAATGTTTCAAAATAGGGGTGTTTTTTCCCTTTTGAGAGCTTCCACTGCATGTTAGCGTTAGTCCAAATTAATTATTCCACACGGACGAAGTCGTGGGCAGAAACTAGTCTATTACCCTTTAACCTAAGTAGTTGGTTGCTCTGTAACGTTTTATCTTAAGGAAGTACATAGAAAAACAAAGGGAAAGTACAAATATAAGGTTGTCCCTAATTGTTACGCTCCAAAAACTATTATGTCATTGATGATACAAGAAGCCAATTAATAACTGTTAGTATTTGGAAGGTTCTTCTCAAAAATAAACAACTAAAGTAAAGAATATATGTGGTATCATTTGATTTTTTTATATTTGGACAGATATGTAACAACCTTTTAATTTTGTTATTACAATAAAGAAACAGAATTGGTACTAATACACATTATCCTGTTGCAATATTGCGGCCCATTGCAAGAAAATTTTATAAAAGTAATTTTTATTATGTCAGTAGCTTTATAGATTGTATTTTGAGTTTAAATCCACTACTTATAAATTTATTTTTGAGCTTAATCCAATAAACTATAACTGTTTGATATTCGGTGATCTTAATACCGTAAATAAAATAATAGGGTCAATACTATCTCCTATAGTAAATAAAGAGATTACCGAGGAGTTCGGACAAACAGTACTTCCTCCCATGTACCTTTTTTATCCCGACAGACAATAGCAGACTTAAGTTCGGCAGCGTCTTCATTGCAGTAAGACTCACGGTATTTATTCCCAAAACGACGTAAAGTAGATAAGCCTCTCCCGTGTAGAAAAATTCCCTTTTAGATTTATCGGTAATCTTATTTCTGCTTTTATTGTTTCTCGCGTACAATGAATTAGACTTTCTTGTTCATATTATTTGTTTAAGCCGGGGTCCGCTGTATTTGTTTTGGATTCGGCTGCATCCGTCAAGGGAGAAAAATTAGGGTTAGTTAAATCAATGCTATGGGCGTTCTCTTGAAGGGGATTCCTAGATTTATCGTCCTTTGTTTTGTGACTACTTTTCCTATTTTAGTGAAATGTATAAATTTTCTTTGTTCAGTTCCGTGTAACAACATTTCGTTGGCTTTGGCTCGTTATGAAAGACTTTGATGTAATAAAAAGAAAAGTTTTGTTAGAGAAAAACCAATGTTAACATTCCACACGATGTTGTCGACCATTTTGATCACTAACGATTCCCGGAAGTTGTACTACTATATTATTTTTGTGAAATTAGGTTGTTATGTCTTCAGATAAATAATTGGAAGCCTTTGAGATGACATCATTATGTTTTCATCACTATTATGAATAATATTACTATTTAAATATTTCAATTTCATAAGACAATATTTTTATAACACTTACTCTTTGAAGTTTTTTTTATTTTTAATTTAGTTCAGTATCTATATGAGATGAGAGCTATCACTTATTAGTTTTTTTATCGTTTATTAATCGTAATCATAAATTCGTTATCGTATTAAATACCTATTTAAAGTGTTTTTTTAAACTGAACTTACAAGTAATTGCAGATATTAAATACACTAATTACTTGTAATTTAGCTCCAGAGTTTCAAATTTATATAAGCTGCCGTCTTAGCTCATACTGAAAAGCTCACAATGTTATTACTGTATATGAAGTCATGGAATCATCTCCCAGTGTATTCATTTCTTCATATTAAATCGGATTATTCAGACAATGTGACGATACATTTGTGTAGGTTGACAAGATAGCGATGACCGGCGTTGGATTGTTTTTCATTGTAGCAATCTTGTTGTTCTACTATAAAAGAGTTGAATTATTACTATAAATGCATTGAATTTTGATGTAAAACATCTATAGGCGAGGGTAAACCTAATTGTCGGCGTAGCGAGACGTGGCGACGCAATGCCATGCACAAGCGAATGTGCGCAATCTCTTTTGCCGCACTGAGCTCGCATAGCTATAGTGTATACAGTGTTGTTTACTACGTTACACACATGTTTCACATCTGCCTGGCGTCTCGTGACGGCTCAATTTTTTTAAAATATATTTATGATAATATCTGATAGAATTATGCACCACTAGATATGTGCCTTAATAATAATGTTTTTCTCAGATAATTGTCGCCTGAAGGCGTATAAATCTTTTGATACCATTAGTGCGATGATTCAAAGAATTTATTAACTAAAACTCTTAATGACATGCATATATTCTGGAGTTGTGGCGGTATGCGGCGTCGACAGCGTTTGAGTAAAGCAGACCAAATTAAGCTTGCTCATTAGCTGAGTTAATGCAGATTCCTTGACTTAAACTGAATAGTTAAACACCAAATAGATTTATTAAAGTAATTGTAATATAATTTTAATTATAACAATAAATAATGCAAGAAAATTACAACTGACTAATGACATACATTATAATTCACAATTGGTTTAAATAGATACTTTATTAGGAATACTAATGTATATGCATAATAAGGTTTTTGTTATGAATAAAATCAGTAAAAGTCTGAAAATGCATAGGTAAATGCGGGACTTAATGAATTTACAAGAAACGAAGAAGATTTGTAAGCTTAGAAACATTTGAGTTTTATCTTATTTATTTAGCTCACTAGAAAAAGGAATGTTCAATTTTTATTGATATGAAAGTGTAGCTTACATTGTTTTAACAAATAATTATGTTCCATGGAGCATCTTTTTTGATATTCCTTTGTATCCCGATCAAGTGTTTAAGTTAACATTATCGATTTGTCCCGACATTTTAGTTGTGATAAATGTCGTCCAAAATTTCATTTCATTAATTTTAAATATGTTTTGTAACCGTGCCGTGACCTACCAAGTGTTTCTTATGCTTTGTATCTGCGCAAACCCGCAAGGACGTTGATAACGGTGGAAAGGTTTCTGTCAAGTTATATTAAACACAAAGGTATCCTTCTATTGTTTTAAGGATTGAGATACTCGCTTAGCGAAGGAAAGTAACAAAATTATTTACGTTATAGTAATCTGTAGTAGGATAACAAATGGCTTCTTCGCTTGTTGACTGTATGTCAATAATCTAAATCTTTGTAGGTAAAATGAAATATAAATATAGTTTACTGTTTCAGAACTGTATTGGTTCCACTTCTGTAATCAAAGTATACTATAATTCTCAAAATATCTTAGGTTTAATAGATGTTTTCTCGGGTATTATTTTGTTATTTGTATTTATTTAATCTTACTAAATTTCTACCACTGTTTGACAAGTAGTAAGTAAAATCTTATCACATTTCAAATTACAACACTCTGAAAGATAACATAGCGCAATTCATAATGAAAGTATCGAAGTTTACACCAAATTTAATTCTTACTACCCTTACTAGTCCTCAACTACATATTATAAAACAAATTCCTCTGCCACATCTGTCTGTCTGTTTGTTCGCAATAAGCTCAAACTACTAAACTACTGAACGGATTCTCATGCGGTTTTTACCAGTAGATAAAGTGTTCCATGAGGAATGTTTAGGTATATAATTTTTCAAGGTTAATTTTTATTATCAGAACGGGGCGTCGACCGCCGGGCCTGCTAGTAACATTATAAATGTGAATACAAGTTTGTATTTTACGCTTTTTTTGCCTTAACTATTTAATCGATCATCATAACATTTTGCTTGCACGTTATCAGGGGTAGAGAGAAGGGCATATGTATCTCAAATAAAGTAAATTTTCAAAAAAAAGTATTAACCGACTTCAATATCAATCAAAAACCCATAAGGCACTAAAAAGCGGAAAATAAATAGTTTATCAAATTAACCAAATTAAATAAAACATATGAATATGTGTGCTACCTAGAGATGTATTGGAAGTCGGTGCCAACCGAAATTTCAAATTTGTTCCAGGTAGAAATGTATTACAGAGACGCGAGAGTGGACTTAAACTTTGTACCTATGTAGATGATATGATTTTCGGTTCGCACCGACTTCCAATACATCTCTAGGTAGCACACATATTCATATGTTTTATTTAATTTGGTTAATTTGATAAACTATTTATTTTCCGCTTTTTAGTGCCTTATGGGTTTTTGATTGATATTGAAGTCGGTTAATACTTTTTTTTGAAAATTTACTTTATTTTTCCATTTTTAGTGTATATAGATATATTTTACTAGCAGTGCCCGCGAACTCCGTTCTGCCTTAAGTATATTAAAATATGCGCATTTTTGCGGTATGGTATGCGATATGGTTTCAATTGGTTGTACAATAAGTAACGTTTGGTACGAACGCAACCTTATCAATAATCCGCGATAGTTTCTACCACCCACTCGGCTACCATCGCTTCACACATAATACACCTTAAGTAATGTAATTACAATGCTTGCGTCATGTTGCAACACAGCAACGAACATAAGCACAATAGGCTCCTAAGAATTGAAGAGTTTTTTTTATAATATTGGTGGCTAACGAACATACGGGTCACCTGATGGTAAGTGATCACGGCCGCCCATGGACACCTGCGACACGAGAGGAAACACAGATGCGTTGCCGGCCCTTAAGAAAGGAGTAGGCTCGTTTCTTGAAAATTTTCTTACCTTGTCACGGATTCCATAATCAGAACCTAACCAAATTCTCATCAAACTACCCTTGAAGTACGTCCTTTCCAATAAAAAATGAATCATCCAAAATCGGTTAGCGTGATATTGAGTTATTCGTCTATTTGTCGTGTACATACTTAATGCAAATTTAAAACTTATACGGTTTTGCATTTTCTTACTTTGTCACGGATCCCATAATCAGAACCTAACCAAACTCTCATCAAACTACCCCTGAAGTACGTCCTTTCCAATAAAAAATGAATCATCGAAATCGGTTAGCGTGATATTGAGTTATTCGTCTATTTGTCGTGTACATACTTAATGCAAATTTAAAACTTATACGGTTTTGCACTGGATGCCGTTGTCGGAACTGGACCAAATTAAAATGGGACCACACGGGAAGTACCAGCTTTCAAATAAAAAAAGAGTAATCAAAATCGGTTGACCCAGTCCAAAGTTATGAGGTAACAAACATAAAAAAAAAAAAAATACGGTCGAATTGATAACCTCCTCCTTTTTTTGAAGTCGGTTAAAAATAGTATTCCCATGGGATAGACCAAGTTTTTATTAAGCGTGGGAAGCAAAACCTAAATCTAAATGTAACCTAAATGTAAGCAATTTTAAACTTTTTTAAAAGAACTAACATTGGCAAGATATACTAATATTAATATATAAGTTCCTTTAAATATTTATTCTTTGTAAATTATAAACTTGGTTACATTTTCTGAGACAATACTGTCTACGCCCTAATTACCCGATACAAAGAAGTATCAGGCGAATACATTTCGTAATAAATTCTATTCAACTCGATATAAATTTCGGCTTCTTCACCGTAGGTTTGTCTCTCTGTACTTTGTCATTTACTGTAATTAGGACGTGGAAGAGTCTGCGAGCGTTTCGCTTTGTGTCCAAACAATTTCGCAATGTTTAATTTCCCGTCGCTTAACGCGTCTTCGCCAATTAACTTATGTCTTTGTGATGTTTTGAGTCATATATAGTAAAAATTTTATTTTTATAACACGGCCTATGTTATAGAAAACGCTTTTATTTTATTAGCTACATTATAATACGTGAGTAAATATAATACTAGATACTTGTACTTTTTCTAATTTTCTTCATACTAATTCCACAGGATTATTAAAATAAATTTTGTGTAACATAAGAGTTAGATGTTCATCACATCAGAACTATGATACATCTTCATTTAATATAACGTGTGGTTGTGACGTGACTTCTATTTAATGTCCATATTGTGTATTGTTTGTAATATAACAATAATTAAAAAGCAAAAATAAAAGTTAGAATTTGATAATATATATTTATGTTTATTCTTTTAGTCAAACAATACAAACTAATAAAACGGTTAAGTGTCAAGCATTTATTGAGATCAAAAATGGTAAATTAAAAATCAACAATCCCCTGGTGAATTCTTACAAAGGCTAAGGGTTCGTGACGTAATAATAATTATATTTAATAATTACATTATCAAAGACAAGTAATTTGTTTGGGTTGATTCAATATCGCCATAATTTGGTTAGTTGTCAGCTGTCTCATTGATCAAAGCCGTCAAAGGGCATAGAAATTACGGTATCTGATACGATGTTCACGGGTATTTTATTTTTTAATAATAAATTTTCCAAAATGTAAGGATTCAGTCTTTGTATTATATGATATTAAAAATTAAGCTTCTTTATATTGTGGCAATGAACAAAGGTCTTTGTTTTATTTTGTTCAGTCAATTCCTAGATATTTGTTGAAAAATTGGGTTCGTTATTCAAAAAACAAATGTATTTTTAATTAACTTGGTAATAATACATTAAGCACAAGATTTTGTAAAAACATATCGAGATTTCCTTGAATTTTATTGTGTTGTATATTTAAAGTGCTATAGAAATATAATAATAATAACAAAGCCCATTTATTTCCGATTATTAAATGCTTTTAAGATAAGTTCAGTTTACATGTTAGCAAAAATATTGAAAATTATATAGATTTATAAAAGTTCTTGAACACTATCATTGATATCCATAACATCGATCGGAACCCCCTTTTCAGATAAAGGCCTCCTCCAATTTTTACAGACCTCTTTGTTCTTAGCTTTCTTTATCCATTCTTTTCCTGCTATCACTTTTATGTCCTCTATCCATCTTTTTCTGGGACGCCCTCTTCTCCTTTTTCTTCTTGGTCCTTCCCATATAGTTGTCTTTAATATAAAAATATATAAGATATTTATTCGTACACCAATTATTTGTGATATATCATATACATTTTTAGGACTAGCATTGAACGAAAAAAGTTGGACGTACCATAATAGTTTATAATAAATCAGAATTACGCATTTGCATAACATATTTCTAAAATTAATGTTATATACAATAACTTTTGTATAATAAGTACTCTAAGATACACATTATAATTGAAAGGGTAAGGATATATCTATATCTCAATACTAACCATCAAAACTAAAATGGTTGATTTACCGTATGCACATTTATCAATCACGAAGTAATATTTACAAAGTTATAGCTTCACTAAAGAGAGAACGAGATGATATTAATTTTATAAATCCCGTTGGCCAACGGAAACGTATAAATAGATGCAAAAGGAATATTATAAAACACTAGCCGACCCGTGCCCACTCCGTTGGGCGGTAATAGGCATTACCAAGCTACAACTTTTCTCTAGAACTTAATCATATATATCTCATAATTAAGGCAGCGTTCGTAAGAAACGTTTTCGTTCGACCATTTTTCCCTGACACCCCAGATATTACCCCCTACAACCTCACAAACTTTACCTCTTTATAATATGAGTATAGATTATAGATAATATAATTAGTTAATAGCTTCTGCCCGCGACTTTGCACGCGTGGAATAATTATTTTGGGCTAAGACGCAGCGGAAACTCTCAAAAGGAAAAAATACCCCGATTTAAAAATATTTTTCATTGTTGCTCCGCTCCTATTGGTCTTAGCATGATGATACATAACTTATGACACTCACAAATAACGTGGCTTTCTATTGGTAAAATAAGTTTCAAAATTGGTTTAGTAGTTCCTGAGATTACCCCCTACAATGTCACAAACTCACAAACTTTACTTCTTTATAATATTAGTATATAGATTATAGCATAACACACAGCAGAAGCTCTCAAAAAGAAAAAAACATCTCGATTTTGAAACATTTTTAATCTGTGCTCCGCTCCTATTGGCCTTAGCGTGATGATATATAGCCTATAACCATTCTCGATGAATGAGCTATATAACACTGAAATAATTATTCAAATCGGACCAGTAGTTCCTGAGATTACCCCTTACAACGCCACAACGTCACAACGTCACAAACTCACAACATCACAAACTTTACCTCTATATAATATTCGTATAGATTAAAAAGTAAGAAGCAGAGCAAAATAAAAGTAAGGCGGTTTTATGTCGTAAATACATTGAAAGACCAAAAATAATAAAAACAGGCAATAGTCCGCATTCAAGCATTCGTTACTTGGAATGGCAGCAACTGAGAAATGTGATGTCATCGTAATCTTCTGAAGCATAAATGATTATTCGACTTTGTAAAATGCGTTTTTTATATATCGATTGCGCCCGATTGCTCCACGATGCCACGCACGTACGCACCACATGAGATTTAGACTAGTAACATATTTTGTTACTTGAGGCAAAGTTTTATACCATCTATTTTAATCTTTAAATGATTTTGAAGTTTTACTTCTTTTGGCGCGTTAGGGAAAAATAATGAGAGTAAATTTTTATGATGCGCGCGCACACCGTCACGAAAAACCGACACCCTGAAGTTAGCTATAGTCAACCTTTTGTTTCTTTGTATTAAAACTTTCAATGTATTAAATACCTTTTTTCTAGTTTACCTACCTTTCTACCTTTTAGTCTCGTTTTTTCTACAAACGTAGAATAAGGCGAAAGATAAAATTTTTGAAAAGATTTTTATCTTGTTATGCCAAAGAAATGTAACTTCTAACTCCTGTACATAAGTACACACACACTTTTTTATTTTATGCAAGCAACAAGAAGGCGTTTCATCTGATGTTACATGGTTACCGTTGCTTATGAACAACTGAAGCAAGCACCAGGGCCATCACTGTTGTGTTGTCAACCTTGAAGAGCGTGTTTCAATCCCTTTTTAAAGAGTCCCATGTCAGCCCCTGAAAGGAACACTTATCAGGTAACCCGTTTCACAATGCTGGGCTGTGCATAATGAACCGTCTGGAGAACCTTACGGTTGTCGCTATTTTGCTGGGTTTTAGGTTGTGTAGATAAGCAACCAACTAGCGACGTAATCTTGCTAGCTTGGAATGGCGATAAGGACATTATATAAAAAGTTCATAAGTATTATAAAGTAAATAACAGAGCGTATAAACTGCACCTTCGCAGTAACATAAAAGCAAACAGTGTATTTACTCCGATAGCCTTTCAGCAATAAACTATCCATTACTTATCTATTACTGTCATAAAGGAACGATGTCAACCCTATCACTATAAATCTTACAACGTGCAGTAGACACGATAGAATGTAGGTCACAATGGATTTTATAGGTACATTGTTGGGTTAATTAGATTTAAATCTAGGCTGTACAATCTAGACACACATAGATTACCTAATATTTTATTGAAGAAGAATATTTATTTATATTTTGTATCTTTTAGCATTTGATCACAATTTCCGCTGATACCGAATTATTATGTGGTCGAAAATGGTCACATATTAAACACAATGTATGCAGCTTAAATGCAGCTAATGATACCCACCAATAGGAGCTTAGTGACAAATTTTATATTGAGCATTGTAGCTTCCTAGTTAGACATTAGAATAACTACTGCTATGTTATATAGCTTTAATTAAAATATTTTTCAACACTTTTTTTTCAATTTTGTTAGTTTCACACAGATATATTTTGAAATTAGCAATATAAAGGGAGAGAGGAGTGATCGCAATTTGATACGCTTCACTTCACTTGACGTATTTCTTCACTGTTTAAAACGGTGCGAAATGTAAAACATACTTCATTCCAAAATTCAAATTCAAAATCAATCGCCGCGGTCTCCAAGCAGGCTAGCATAGAATTATTATTAACTTAGTATAATAATAACTCGTCTTTATATACTCAATGCTGGATAAGTACTTTATCCTGATCGAAAGTGAATTTTCTCAAGCACAACGATTATTGACTACAAATGTCCAAAAACCAATAGTTATTTATTTTTTCAATACCTGGCTACACTAGAAATAAATATGTCGCAACATTTAGGTTTCATCACGGCTCTTGCCTTCATCGTTCTGTAATATAGATTCAGCCAAAGGTCTATTTAACAAAACTATGTTTGTAAAATAAATTGCTTTTATAATTAAAATTATTAAAAAAAAAAAATTAACAAAATAAGATTCATTTAGGGCAAGTGTCAATCGCGCAGATAATGGATTCGAACTGACATCTAATATCGCAATGAAAGAAAATTCAAGAGCTCTGAATCAAAATAGGGTTCCTTTGCCATTTTACGTATGGGAACCTTTTATAACAGTTCGCAGAAAGGTTTATTTCAAATCAAAAATACTTTATTCATTTTAGGCCATAATAAGGCACTTATGAACGTCAAAACTGCCACCGGTTCGGAAAACAATCCAGTCATCGAGAAGAACCGGCAAGAAACTCGAACGTGTATATATTTTTAATATATATATATATTTATATATAAATATATATATATATATATATATATATATATATATATATATACAATTATATATTCCAATACATTAAACGTTACAATCGTTTTTAGTAGATACACAGAGAGGAGTCAATTCCAGGCATCACCATGGTTCACATATTGATCCAATCTATAATACCACCATTTACATCTGACACCAAAACCTGCTTGATATGGCGCGTAAACTTAAAGTCCTTCAAATCGGTAATATGCTATGGGACTTTGTTGTAAAACCTAATACTATTACCTAAAAAACTATTACTGGTTTTACTAAGTTTGAAATATGGTTTAAATTACTGTTAACGCAATTATATAACATTAAACAATTTCCGATACACAACATACGATTATTGCATAAGCAGGCGACTACGCGATAAAGCTAGCCGGCGTAATATCGCACTGACTTTGGCATTTACAGTTACAATTGTACCAATCTCTCCTCGGTCCCCTATACTCAGCACCGAGCCACACAACCTGTTACATTGTTACTTCTTTCTGACTTACTGACCAACAGTTTTTATGATGTTTACTCCATCCCTAAGTATCGTAGCGTGAAGTTTGATAGCTTTAATACCTTTCTCAATACATATATTATAAAAAGAAAAAATATATTTTCCAATCCTACCGGTACTTCCAAAGATTAGCGTGCTAAACATACAAAAGAACAAATAACTACTTGAATTTTGTAAATAATGAAGGTATAATATATACAGAGATATATAATATTTTACATATAAAGATATAAGATATAAATTAAATTATAAAGAGTTATTATATATTATAAATATAAGTAGTAATAATAATTTAGCTACCACGTACCGACGCTTAATAACCTATCAATTCTCGCAATTTCTTGCTAACAAAGAATTTACATCTATTTTGAAGGAAAAGTTCTCTGAAAGCTTATAAATCAGTTCAGATTTCAGGTGAGATTTAAAATGTTATTCGTTTAATGAGCATTTTGTAAATGATATAATACTCTTCACATTTGTCTAACGTTACATATAATTAAAATATATATTTGATTACTATAAAATTATTACCGTTATACTGAAAGAAAATAGTACATATATATGTATTTGTTATCAACACATGTTCTCACAGTTTCCTAATACGATATGGGACCAAACTTCTTCTGGTTTTTGTCGAGAAATACTCGCAAAAGCTATTTAACTTCAGAAGCAAATAACAGTGCGCAATCGTGCTACACATTTGCATTTGAAATATGGATATTGGATGAGATATATTATACGATGCCATATATATTATACGAGGTATATTATATATGTGATTGATTACATTTTATAAAAATAAGAAAGTTTAAAGTAATAAAACTGAACATACAAAACTTTTATAAAGTTAATCAGCGTTTATCTAAAGAATTCGTCTCTTATGGCTAATCTACACACATCAGAAAAGTCTAAGCAACATGCGTGATATTACAAATTTTACCATTTATATTAATTAATTTCTAAGTATTTACTCAAACAAAGTGCGTAGGTAAGTAAACTTTTTTGTTATTGATGACATACTGGCTGGTTGTAAAAAAAAAATTGATTATGTTTTGTTTTTTCATAAAATTCAAATGACTGCGAATTTGTTTGAATTTAAGTGCGTTTTAATTACTACGTTTAGTCTTGATATTATAATTTTACCAACCATTTAAATAAAGTTAGCGACAAAATTGAATTGTTAGATATTCTTTACGTCATGAAGCGACGTCATTTGATGGCAGATGAAATGCAAAGAGCTGTAGGGATGTTGCAAGCGGGAAGTAATCAATCTCAGGTATCTCGACACTTTGGCATTCATATAAGTGTTATTTGTCATCTTTGGCAGCGCTACAATAATACTGGAGAACCCGCTGAACAGCATCCAGGCCGTAAAAGGAGTACAACCACTCGGCAAGACCGGTACATACAACTGACTGCAAAACGCCAGCCGATGTTAACCGCACGAGAGATAAGTTTGAGGCTACAAATTTCAAGTGGCGTTGATGTAAGTCCTCAAACTGTGCGAAATCGACTGCATGAGTACGGCCTACGAGCTCGACGCCCAATCAGGTACCCACCGATACGTCACGGGAATCGCGCTCGTCGATATGAATGGTGTAGAGAAAGCATAACATGGTCCCAGGAACAATGGGATAAAATTATGTTTTCCGATGAGTCGCGATTCGGGTTTAAGCCTGATACAAGAAGGGTGCGAGTGTATCGTCGGCCCGGAAATACTGAAAGGCTCAGGTGCGTTCTTAGTTTCTACAGTATATTCTAATATTGTTCATTTCTGTTATTAAAAGAACTTATAAAGACAACAACTGTTATTTTTACATCATAGAACCCTAAAGATATTATTTTAAAAATAAAATATAACGTTATAATGTGAAGAACCATCCTAAAATTGAAATTAGTACATGTTGCTTAGACTTTTTTGATGAGTGTACACTAATATTATAAAGCTGGAGGGTTTGTTTGTTTAGTTTGACGTGCCCATCCCCAGAACTACTATTTTCGATGTTGTCCGATTTAAAAAATTCTTTGATCGAGGAAGGGTATACGATATATATATTCACGCTAAGACCAATAGCAGTAGAGCACCAATGAATAATGTCTCAAAATCGGGGTTTTTTTTTCTTCTTCAGAGTTTCCGCTGCATGTTAGTTTTTTTTTTATGTCATAGCATGCAAACGAACAAGTGGGTCACCTGATGTTAAGTGATCACCACTATCCACAGACACTAACAACACCAGAGGAGTCGAAAGTGCGTTGCCAACCTGCGTTTGGGGGAAAGGGAGGGGGGAGAGAGGAGAGGGGAGGAAAGGTGGGTCTCCGGCGCTCTCACTGACCGAACGAAACGCAACAATGCAATCACTGTTACTTCACGTCAGTTTTCTATGAGAGGGTGGTACTACCCCGGGCGAGCTGACCCATTCATGCTGAAACTTCAGCATAGCTCTACCACCTACAAAGCCCAAAGTAACTATTCCTTACGGACAAAGTCGCGAGCAGAAGCTGGTTAGTGTTTTCGATTCATTAATGCATATTCTTAATACAATATGTGTTATAATTATTGGATGCAACTGACTATTGAACAAGTAAGTAAATCAGTTAGGTACTTCACTAAATTGGGAAATGTTTTTGCAATTGAAAGTCGTTGTTTCGCTTCACTTTAAGACACCGCGCCTTGAATACTAAATGACGAGTGAACCGAATCTAAATTAAAACTACGACAACGAATCTTACATGGATTTGCTTGAAAATATTCTTAACTAAATTTTAAAAACTGTAAATGATGATGATGATGATGGATGATGTAAAGTAAATAATTTCAATAAAAATTTACTTGTACAGATTACAAAACTTCTTAAGAATATAGACCTAAAACGCAACATTTAAATTTTAGACGCTCTAAAATCTTTAGACGGCGAATTAAAATTAACAATAGCGCCGAGTGCTTCCAATGTATTTTTTCTTGTATATAACTTAATTATATATATATTATTCTTTGATACGTATATGTGGTATACCGTAAGTAGGAGCAAGATTGTTGATAATTCTTTAAATATTTATTTAAGTTAGTGACTTAGATCACCGAAGGACCTTAAGAATCTTCACAAAACTGATTTACAACACATTGCCCTAAAATCTCAGCTACAATTGGAGGAACAGCCAAGATTTTGTACAATACTCCTTGATTCATTACATTAGATTCAACAGCTATATAATTGTTATTTTTTATTTTATAAACATATAAATGGCATGGCTTTCGAATATTCAAGTAACTACAAATAAAATCCAAAAAAGACAAAAGTAAGTTAGATAACGAAAGTATATGAATACATTCATGTGTTTAATTTATCTGTACACAAACATACAGACCGACAGACAATTTACTTTAGAATTTGTAAAATTATACTGCCATTAGCATTTCAACTGTGTCGGACGTGCTGGTTGTACTCAAGTCTTTTATTCAGCGTAAACGAGCTGTGGTACTCGGTCGTGCTATGGTAAACAGCTTTTAGTGGATTGGATACTTGGATTCAATTTGCGATAGGTAATATTGTGGTTTCAATAAGTCCGTGAAGTGTGAATGGACGGGGCTTTGAAATGCTACGATTACTGAATATTTATCTACATTTCCTGTGTGTAATACCCATGTATTGATCAAACACGTCTGCATAATTTAGACAAGTTTTGTCACGACTTCTTATAAGTGATACAATTTCGTGAATTCTAAAATCTTAGTATTATTGATTAGTAGATATTGTATTATACCAGGTGAATGTTTAGACAATAGTAATATTTGTGGAAGATACTTTGCACTCGATTCTCGTTCTAAATCAATTAAAAAAATAGGTGCTTAATATTTGACCTAATTATCTAGAAACATTAAAAACAAAATTATACAACCCTCTGCTTAGATGTTTAAGCATAGTGTCAATGATCGTCGGGTGAAGTAAAAGTGAAGCTAACCAACTAACAAAGGATAATTTTGCGAAGTTTGAACAAATAAAAGTGTTTATTATCCGTCTTATTATCGAAAGTTATTAAGTCCGGGTCGCCGCTCGCAGGTTTTATCATCGGTCATTCAACCTAGGCTTTATTTAAGTTATTATCCATACTGTTGAAATTCTTGGAATAAACTTTACCTAAGGTCCTCTTTGTTGTCTATTAGTATTTGTTTTGATATTATTATTTTACGTGTTAAATGTAACCATGAAGCGTCATATTCCACAATATTGCGAGTGTTTAACCTGTCACCTGGTATATAATGACAATAGAATTTCTTTGAGCCTCAGTTTTGTCAAAAGTACTGAACGTATTGGTATAGGACTATGACACTAGTACTATGGTGCTAGACTGCTTATTTTTGGATTCGGTTGACTTTTTACTGTTTTTAAATGCTCCTTGCCTCGTATGTACTAGTATTACTATTATTATTATTTATTTATGTAAATAAAGTGTTATTATGAAATCACATCCCGTCATAGGCTGCAAATCACCACAGCATTCATCGATTTACTAAGTATTCACCCTCGAGTTAAACTCTGTAGAATCTCGATGAAATCCCGTGGCGTAATAACTTAATAAATATAGACGAGAGTTTATTAAAGAATATAATAATCAAAGTATTCATTAAAAAACATTTATTAATGAACAACAAAATTCAAAAACAAATTTAGAAAGACAGACCAATAAATTCATCGTATTGTTACAATATTAAAACCGTGTTCAACGGAACAGAAAACAAGTGAACACAAAATCAAATTATCGACACAAACCGCACGTCGAAACATTAATCACTCTACAAATGATTGATATTTTCCAGTACTGTACTGTATTTTGACACGTACATTCGTTAAGGGTTGGAATTATATTAGTTTCCAATATTAAGAGTGCGATTTCTTACTATTTTTCCCAACTATTGCACTATTTGGTACTAATACATTGGTATTATTATATTTATTTTTAATGTGATATATGTTGTCATACCAAAAAATTGGGTTTATTGCTTATCAAGATTAAAAAAAAAATCATCTAAAAACGTCCTGAATATTTTAGTGGGTATTGACCATCCTCAAAGGCCACACAGCAAAATTAAAAAAAAAACATCACCATTTCACGATTTCACCTCATAACTAGAAAGGGCTATGTGGTCAACTTATATACAGTAGGAATGAGAACGACGAGTATACGAGTATACCAGCAAAATTCTCTATATAGCCTACTTAAAGAACTTGGCCTGCCAATAGCAACCATAAGCTTTTCATAACAAAGAATACCTAAGCGAACTAGGAGGTTCTTACTAAAGATAAGGTAGTGATAAGAGTAAGCGCAGTGGAGGTGGACATTATTGTGCATCCTTGAACGCGTTCTTGCGCAGGCCTTTGCGGTACTTTGTGGTAGAGCCACGCTGAAGCTATTACTGGTTTCAGCATGATAGGGTCGGCTCGCCCGGGATAGTACCACCCTCAGGCGGAAAACTGACGTGAAATAACAGTGCTTGCATTGTTGCGTTTCGTTCGGTCAGTGATAGCGCCGGATACACCCACCTCCCCCTCCCCCTCTCCCAAACACAGGGTTTCAACGCACTTGTGACTCTTCTAGTGTTGCAAGTATCTATTGACGGTGGTGATCACTTAACATCAGGTGACCCACCTGTTCGTTTGCCTCCTATGATATAAAAAAAGCTTAGATTTAGCTCGCAAGTATCATGAACATCGTGAATCTCCTCGTCTTACAAATAGATGGACCCGACAGACACAAGGTTAATCCATAGAATTCTAAGAACTTTGTTTATCAATATTTCCAAAAAAATACATTTATAAATATTTACAGACTATTAACTCAGTTCAAGCACAAATAGTAGGGGTAATAGAACTGCATCATGTACTGTAAAAACTAATCTGGGTAATATATCTCATCTGACAAGTGGGTGTGAGCGAAGTAAAGGATTCTGTTTTTCTTCATTTTACTAACTGCGCGAAAATCGTCAGGGGTCATTTATTTCGAAATTTACGGCTCATGAATCCTCCACCACATGTTAAGGGTTGTTTTGAATTAATGTATTGAATAAAACCAAACATTTCTGACAAGCGTATTGGCGAAAATTACTGTTACAATAGGAGTCTTAAAGTTCTTCGATTTGTCATATCTAGACTGATCTTATAAGAGGTAATATTTGTCAGTTTACATGTAATGTATATGTTATGTAATCTTCAGTGTTTTATTGTTATTTTAATTTTAAGTAAAACGCTCGAAGTCGCGAGTTTGCGGTAGTTTCATATGTTATATATGTTCAAATTGAAATTCAAAATTCAAATTCAAAAACACTTTATTCAATTTAGGCCCAAAGAAGGCACTTATGAACGTCAAAAGTACCACCGGTTCGGAAAACAACCCAGTCATCGAGAAGAACCGGCAAGAAACTCGATCTGGTTTATCTTTTTAACAAATATATATAATATTTAGAATAATAATATATTCTATATAATAGTAAATTTCACAAACGTTTTTAATGGATGCACAGAGATGAGTCAATTCCAGACATCACCATCGTTCACATATTGATCCACTCTATAATAGACTTTTGACACCAAAACCCGCTTGACATGGCGCTTAAATTCACAATCCGGCAAATCGGTAATATCCTTTGGGACTTTGTTGTAAAATCTAACACTATTTCCCAAAAAACTGTTACTGGTTTTAGTTAAGTGGTTGGAGTTAAGATACCGTACTCCTTGAACTTGGTCTTTAAGGATTCGCGAGGTCTCATATTGTAGATTGCTCGAACTGCTCGTTTTTGTAATAAAAATATGGTGTCTACCTCAGCTGCTGTCCCCCACAACAGAATGCCATAAGTCATTAGGCTATGGAAGTAGGCGAAGTAGACTAACCTAGCAGTGGCAATATCAGTTAGCTGGCGAATCTTATGTACTGCAAATGCAGCAGAACTTAATTTGCTTGCCAATTGTTTAATTTGAGGACCCCATTGTAATTTTGAATATAGTGTGATACCCAAAAATACAGTATTATCAACTAACCCTACAAAATTCCCTTCGATCTTAATGCTACTATCAACCTGTGGCACGTTAGGCAAAATAAATCTCATACATTTTGTTTTACCTGTATTAAGTACTAAGTTATTTAATGCAAACCAATGAGAAATTTCGTTTAAAGTATTATTTACGTGCCCAACCTCTGAATCTGTCCTTTTTACTTTAAATATAATTGAAGTATCATCTGCAAAAAGCACCATGTCAGCACAGTTATTGACCATTAGCGGCAGATCATTTATGTATATTAAGAACAAGAACGGTCCTAGAATAGAGCCCTGTGGGACACCAATTCGCGCAAAGGATCCTGCAGAGGTTACCCCTTGTATGCTAACTTTCTGACAACGATCTTTTAAATAAGAGACTAGAAGGTCGAGAGAAGATCCACAAATACCATAATGTTTTAATTTTAGAATAAGCGTACTATGGTCAATGCAATCAAAGGCCTTAGACAGATCGCACAACACACCAATTGCATCATGCGAATCCTCCCAGGCCCTCAATATATAACTTATAAGCGTTGCACCCGCGTCAGTAGTGGATTTCAATTTCGTGAAACCAAACTGTCGACCATCCAGAAACTTTTGCATATTGAAATAGTCTACTAATTGGTTGAGCATAATCTTTTAAAAAATTTTACTTAAGGACGGAAGTACAGAAATAGGTCTATAGTTTCCAAGACTACTTCTGCAGCCTGATTTAAACAAAGGAACTACTTTGCTTATTTTCATTAAATTGGGGAAAGTTCCTTTTGCTATACACTGGTTAAATATATTAGCCAAATGTGGTGAAATAGTAACAATTAAAGACTGTACTACTGTTACCGATATACCCCATATGTCTTCGGTGTGTTTTAAATTTAATTGCTTGAAGGTCCTTATTATTTCACCTGCGCTAATAGATAAGAATTTAAATTTTGAATCTATAGGTGCACTCATATTTTTTAAAAGAGCTGCTGCACCCTGGGCTGATGATGTTATATCTTTTGTTACTTGTGAAGGTCTATAGTGAAATAATCTTGGAAAATAGTTACTACCTCTGTACTTTTGGAAATATGTACTCCGTCGACATTTAGATTAAGTGAATTATCATTTATTTTATTTTTATCTAATTCTTTATTTATAATATGCCCAACAGTTTTGGTCATATTTCTAGATTCGAGAACTTTATTTCCCAAAAACTTTGCTTTGGCAGCAATACAAACACGTTTAAAAACTTTAGAATAATTTCTAACATAAGCATGAAAGGATTCACTACTTGTTAGTGATCTCCTATAATAAAGATCATACAGTCGATCTCTACTTTTCTTAATGCCTGTTGTTGTCCATTCACTAAAACTAGTTTTTTCCTTTACATTAATAACCTTTCTTTGGCAATGTTTACTGAATTCAGTGCTTATGATACTAAATAAATTGTCATAATAACAATCTGGGTCTTGATTATTAAAAGTTTTGGAAGATAGACATTGTGCAATATTATGATTTAAAAGATCTAGTCTACTTTTCGATATAACTCTAGTTTGTTTCTTGCAGTCAGCACTAGGTTTATCACAACTTATTTTAACAAGGAGTCCTTTGTGATCAGAGCGTATCCCAGTAACAATACTACTGCCAATGGTTTTGAAGTTACTAAAAATATTATCAATACAAGATGCAGTTTGATATGTACATCTGGTCGGCTCATTAAAAAGAGGATCCAGATTAAACGACTTGAATAAAGACGTGAACTTAGTGACCTCCGGTGACATACTTAAGATATCTATATTAAAGTCACCACAGACCAAAACCCGCTTATTACTATTCAAAATTCTCATAAGAATTTCCTCCATTTTTTGTAGGAATTGACAAATATTTGATGATGGAGGTCTATAAACACAAAGTATAATTAATTTATCCATCTCTGCACAAGCCACTTCACAGATACGATCTATTGAGAGACTACATATATTTTTTCTACCTTTAAATTTTAAATTATTTTTTAATAATATAATACAACCACCACCGACAGCGATTGTTCTGTTAAATACACTGGCAACCGAAAAATGGGGTATATCGAATTGCATCTTGTTCGGTTTAAGCCATTTTTCTGTAAAACATAATATATCTAGTCTCTCTCTATTTAATAATAGGCCTATGTCTAAAATTTTGCCGGAGAAGCGCGATTAATATTTTGGTGATATACTGTAATATTACACTTCTCCTTTGTCTTATCTACTAGTTTAAAATTTTTATCACAGTATCATTAGGTGAACTATATGATACTGCTGAGTCACTTAACTTATTTACATTATAAGCTATCAATGTAGCTATGTCACACTTATACTTTTTGGGAAGAAACATATTTTCCCGCGTTATTATAAAGTTGTTAATAAATTTATTAACATCAAAAAATATAAATTTGTCATTATGACGACATGTCAAGTTGTATAATAAAGTATTTAACATATGAAAGTTATTGTTATTTTTTTGTGGTAGGGAAATTGAATATGGAAAAGCACATAACATTATGCTGCCCACATTCAATTTTAACAGTTTCTCTGATGTCTTATATAAATCAAACTTTTTTATATCGGAACTGTCCCCTATTAAAATTACAATATTACATTGACTGTCAAAGTCTGTGTTCAAGATTTTATCAATTATTTGCTTATATGTGGCACTAGGCATACAGTAATTAATCATATTGTCATTTAATGATTGTGCCAACATAGAACCCATACCCCTACCAATCCTATCACTATAAACTATAGTCTTGGTAACAACATTGACATTAGCACCCCCATGGGTCTGAGTATTATGTCTAATTTTATATTGTGGTACATTTGTCTGCAAATGACATGTGGAAGGTGTATAGTGGGTAGTATTTGTTGATAGAGGTTGTGTATCAAAATAAGACTCAGAGTGACCACAACGAGAAGTTTCATATTTGCTGCTAGGTAGCTGAGTCAACATATTTTCAGCAACAGATTCTATACAAAAAATGTATTTTGGATGTCGAAATTCTAGTGTTATATATACAGTTTAGTGATAAACCGATGAAGTGTTGTGCTATACTTTTGACTAAAATAAACTAAATCAATAAGAAACTCTCAAGAAATTATTTTATACCGCCATTAAAATATGAGTGACAACATTTAGACAATTTTATGTCAAATCCATAGTTTCTATTTTTATATACCAAAGGAGGCAAACAAACAGTGGGTCACCTGATGTTAAGTGATCACCACCGTCCATAGCCACTAGCAACACCAAGGGAGTTGCAAGTGCGTTGCCAGCCTGTGTATGGGGGAGGGGGGAGGTGGGCCTCCGGTGCTCTCACTGACCGAACGAGACGCAACAATTCAAGCACTGTTACTTCACGTGGGTGTTTCTGTTGGTCACGTGGTACTACCCCGGGCGAGCCGACTCATTCATACTGAAACCAGTAATAGCTTCAGTGTGGCTCTACCACTTATTTAGATTAGTTAATTGTACAATGTATAGTTTTCACATTTCTAAGCCTATACCAAGTATATAACGTAACTTTTAAGCGTTTTTATTCATTTAACTGAAACTCACCGCTAGGTAGCACTATGCTGTATTATATCTGGTATCTTGTCGGCCGCCGGGATAGGAATTATAAATTAACGCAGGAAAGGTACGGAGGAGGTGTGCTTCTAGCAGTACACCGTCAGTTTGCTGCTGTGGAACGCCCAGAATGGCGTTCTTCCGCCGAAGATATCTGGGTTACTATTGCACTAAAAAAAAAGAATACGAGAATCACACACAAAACTTCACATTTGCACCATATACCTCTGTAAAGAAACCGTAGGTAATTCTTTTAATATGCAATTACAAAACTTTTCAGAGAAGCTATCTTTCATTGTTAGCTCTTGTCCGAATGATTTATTTTTAGGAATGGGTGATTTTAATTTAAGTAACATTGACTGGAATAGTGATACTGGTTGTATACAGCCTAACGGGATCGTGGGCGAATCACAGGTATTATTCTTCGATACGTTGGCTCAGTGTAATCTCAACCAATTTAATTTTAATAGAAATGTTAATCACAGAATATTAGATTATGTTTTGTGTAACTGTGAACTACGTGTGTCGGCATGTGGTGACCCTTTGGTACCGGAGGACCTTCACCATAAGTCATTAGAATTTAATATAAATTGTATTCAAGACGATTCACTCGGTGCCAAACGGAGACTTATATATTTTTACAACAAAGCAGATTACAAAGCTATTTCTTCATCATTAAATAAAATAGACTGGGAACTGGACTTAAATAATAAGCCTCTAGACAATGCTCTTGACTTATTTTATGACCACTTGTATAATATTAGAGACAATCATATTCCTCATAAAATAATTACGTCTTCCATATTCCCACCTTGGTATAGCTGTTCATTAAAAAAAATGTTAAAGGAAAAATATAAATTCAAAAAGAAATATCAAATTTATGGTAATGCAGATGATCTTGACACGTTTTGTCTTCTTCGATCTAGGGCCAAACAACTGGAACAAGAGTGCTACAACAATTATATACAACGTTCGGAAGATTCGATTATTAAGGACCCTAAAATGTTTTGGTCGTTTGTCAAGGCAAACAATAAGTGTTCAAACGCACTTCCATCCACATTGCACTATAATGAGAAGTCGGCTAATACTGGCGAAGGAGTGCGTAATCTTTTTGCTTCCTATTTCCAATCCACTTATTTATCTCCATCGTCACATACCAATACCTTAAATTATTCACCTTTAAATTTTCTTACAGCACAGAACATCTCTGCTAACATTGGCAAAGTACAAATTAGTGTAGAGTCAGTGTTAAAACTACTAGAATCATTAGATTTAAATAAGGGTGCAGGACCAGACTTAATTGTGCCTACCTTTGCTGTTAGATGTGCCAAATCTCTATCAGTGCCACTAACCATTATATACAAACGATCCGTCATAGAGGGAATTGTACCTAGAATTTGGAAGTCTGCATTTATTACCCCTATACACAAAAATGGTAAAAAAAAATGATGTTAGGAACTACAGACCTATATCCAAATTATGTCTTTTCGCAAAAATACTTGAACGCATTGTGTATTCTCAGGTGTATCATTCGCTATCGGCAACTTTTATTCCCGAACAGCATGGATTTTTAAAGATGCGCTCAACTTCATCTAACCTGTTATCTTTTATAGATTTTGTTACAGCCAGCATGGATTCTGGTGGACAAGTTGACGCTGTTTTTACTGATTATAGTAAAGCCTTCGATCGTATTGATCATCAAATATTACTGCAAAAGCTCCTTTTCGCTGGAATCCATGGTAATCTGTACAGATGGTTTACCTCCTACATCGAAAATCGATCCCAAGCAGTGGTAGTGAATGGGTTCTCCTCATTCTGGAATAAAGTGCCATCTGGAGTGCCCCAGGGATCATTACTAGGACCTTTACTTTTTAATATTTTTATAAACGATGTAGCCCATTGTTTCCAACATTCTAATTTTCTTCTATACGCCGATGATATGAAAGTATTTAAAAAAATCGACGTGCTTGACGATTCCAAGCTTCTACAAAAAGACTTAGAACGCTTTGAACAATACTGCTTTGCTAATAAACTAGACCTGAATGTTGAGAAATATCATTTCATAACTTTCACTCACAAAGTCAATCTCTTAGAAACGACATATAAATTGAAAAATCAGCTACTGCAGCAGGTAGATAAAATTCGGGATCTTGGTATCTTGCATGATTCTAAGTTGACTTACGAGAGACACATAGATCATATTGCTAAAAAGGCTAATAAAACTATGGGTTTTGTGCTTCGTTCAAGTTCACAATTTAATAATGTTAAAGTAATAAAGATCCTCTATTGTTCCTTGGTGCGTAGTATTCTCGAGTATTGCTCACAAGTATGGAATCCGCGTTACAACATGTATTGTAATACATGTATAGGATTGAGTTTATACAGCGAAGATTCATGAAATTTCTACAATATAAATCAGGAACCAACGATTGCAACTATGAGGCAAGATGTCGTAGATACCATATTCTACCTTTGCAGGAAAGAAGAAAAATTTCCGACGTTGTTTTCTTAGTTAAAATTGCTCAAAACAATGTGGACTCTCCACACTTACTTTCTAAAATTAATTTGAGGATACCTAATAGAACATTGAGACAACCTATATATTTAGACATCCCACAGTGTGCATCTAATTACAGACAGAATTCTTTCTTTATTTGTGCTGCAAAAATATTAAATAATATGGTGATCTTGCCGCAGTATGATCTGTTCACATCTACAACACAACACATTAAAAATACTATGGCGAATACATGGTTTAATGGTTCTCAAACTTATTCTTTAGTTAGTTCTCTTCATTAGTAGTGGGTTGATTTGCCCTAGTTTTTGTTGTTAGAATTTAAATAATGATATTAATTTAAGTTTGTGTCACTTACTGATTTTTTTTTTCAAACGAACGTGCTATTTTCTAGAATCTCATATGCGAAAACATATAACTGGTCTATAGAGTCTATTTAGTTTGAATTTCTGTAATAAATCACTGTTTGTTTTCCGAATAAATAAAATAAAATAAAATATTGTTCTTAGGTTTTATATTATAACTAGCAGCCGCACACGACTTCGTCTGTGTCTGTATCTTTGTAAATGAATAACACCACATTCACTTTATGCAGTGCTCGCTTGGTAAGGATTACTTGGCTGATTTTTTTCAAAAATACTTGTTGCTTATTATTACATTTTTGTTGGCTTAAATAATATGTTAAACGGCCTGTGTTATTCGACGGCAAAAGTTTAGTAGTTTTTGCGTGAAAGAGTAAAAAATATCCCTACCCTAGGATTTGACGTGGACAAAGTCGGAGCAGTTCTTAGAGTGGTATAACAAAAATCTGATGCTTTTGCTAACAACTCAAAATGCGTTAAAGTTTTAGCCTATAATAAAATAGCACGCATCAAAACTTGCCTATCGATTTAATACCAGTATGGAACTAATCATCGGTACACATTACACAGTTGACTGATTAAACCATTTCTCGCTTCAATAACCACTCGCAGATGGACATACGCATTTAATTACGATTTATTATCGAACAATATGAAATTTAGCACACTTCCTTCCTGTTACGGTTTGTTGTGTAAACTAACTAAGGACAGGTATTTATTGCTACATTCAAATATCAATATTTTTATGCTAAACTTCTTTAGGCGTGGTAAAGAAATAACATATAGCCGTTACGAATTTGGTTGCGTTATCACAATTGGTAGTTATTATATTGGGCAGTAGGGCGCGCGAGGGCAGCTCCTGGCTTCCCCCTCCCCTACCCCCTTTTCCCCCACCCGCAATGATCCTTTCTCAAATATTACCGCTAACTGCGCTCAGAGGCAGTAGACTGCGATTATCGCTAACGCACGGACGCCAGTTGCAATTAATAACCGCAAAGCGCGGACGCATCGCGCGTGCATGTGCCGCTATTATATGTGTGACGAACAAGACGCAAATTAACTCGTGAGTAAATAGTGAATACATTTGATGTGACCCGCCAACTGTCTGGATACGGACACAAACCTGCCAAAACCAGCGATCAGTCTCTGCCAAGTGAGCGTGTATATTTATATTCTATCCTGGCTCAATCGATATACTCTTGGATCCTCTGATTGAGCATATTTCCCGTGATACCCCTTGCCCAAGCAGACCGCCAAAATACAATCCACAATCTCTCCTTAGAAAACCACCGCAAATCAAAGGAGGTGAAAAGAATCAAGTGAGTGGACCAAATACACTCCCCATCAGTGCATGGTCCCTCTAGCCACATTTCTCTCCAACAATAACAATCAGTTACGTGTATGTTTATCTGGGTGTAAATATTTGTATATTCATAAAACAGTGTACCTTAACTAGACAATATACGATTTAGAACTAATACAATGGGAAGGTGTGTGGTATGTATGCTATACAAAATCGTGTCCATAATAAAATATGCATAGAATTTTTATTTATCTTAGAGTGCTTAATATAAATCAAGAAATAATATTTTAAGCTATATTAGTTATTATGTTCCCGCACATTTGATACTGGGACAGAGCCTGCAGTCGCTTGGAGACTTGCAAGTGCATTGTTTCGATTCAATTGAACTATAACTAATCATGATGTGTTTATGTTATTAACTCATAATATATTAGGTTATTAAATAATATTAGTTGTTATATTTTATTTTTCTCTTTCTTTTTCATAATTGTATCTTAATCTGTAAGAATATTGTAGTCGACTAGATATAATTAGGAACATAAATAATTCTAACTATTATTATGTAAGAAGTAATACATATTTATACTATGTTCCTGTTTTTGATCTTTTCGAATAAATAAATTTTGCCTTATTTCTCCACTTTTTGTTAAATGTGGAATAAAAAGAAAAACTTAAAATAATCTACGATCATTGCTGTGCTAGTAATGGCTATAAATTAGTGGAAAAATGTCGTTTATAAAATTTTTTGTTTTAAATATTTTGTCATTTATGTCATGGGCCTTTTGGCGGTACGATTTATTAGTTGGATTGTTTTTAAAAAAAATATTTTAGTAGACTATGAGTATACCGTGTGAAAGGTTAGTCAGTCGCAATATTTACACAGATTATTCAGTACTTGCTTCTCGTTCTAAAGCAATTCAAAATAGGTGCTTAATATTTGTACTAATTATCTAGATAAAAACAAAACTGATATACACTCGTAACGCTAAGTTTACGTCACACGTCAAGGTGCGTACCACCATACTCCTCTCACTACACACACTGCGCGCTGCCGCCAAATCGTGTCTCAATTAATTGTTCGTTGAAAGGAATAGTTTACGCGTTACGTACGTAATGTTAAGGTTATTTACCCCGGATTCTCCCTTAACATTACTTTACACTTTCGTTCATTGAGCGCTTCACTCACTCATACTCATACTTTTTAAAAGTCTTAGAATAAACTTTAACTAAGGTTCTGTTTGTTGTTTATTAGTATTTGTTGTTATATTATTATTTTATAGGTTAAATGTGACCATGAAGTTTCATGCCTTTGAATATTGCGAGTGACTAACCAATCGCCTGGTATATGTATGTATCTATGTATACACAAGTGGAGATAACATAAGTATTGCATGTAACAATGGAAATATATATTTTTTTAAATTTCATACTTTGTTGAAAGTCAATATCATTATATAACTTTTGAAGATATAAGGCCTTCCAATATTGTACTTAAGGACGATGAGGAAACTAAACAGTGAATGTCGAAAGAAAATTAATTAAAAAAATGTAATATCCGCTGTATTAAAAAATTGAGAATCGCAACATTTGCATAGAGGTATCTTTTTTACTTATTAAGAATTTAATTAAAAAAATAATCAAATAAATTAGGTATGTGGAATGAAACGAGGGTGGTATTTTAAGAAGTTTTACGAAATACTGATTAGAGAATAAAATAATTCGCCACAATATTGTGATATGTGTAGATTAAAGTAAAATATGTCAAATTAGCAGTAAATATGAAATAATAAATATATCTGTCGTGTAGTAGCAAATATAGCAGTATTCATTTTCACTGCAAAACGTGTAACTATAAGTTACTTTTACATTCAATCTATGCATCAATTACTAGTTATAAATATAATAATTGAGTATAATATTGCATGTATTGTCAAACACTGGAGAACAGAATTACTTAATAACTGTCTAATACTAATTAAAATGGTAGTAACTTAAATAATAATAAGTTATAATTTAAAAATGGGACATTGGTAATAAGTTAAACTAAGGTTTCTGTATCTCGTATACAAATTTACAGATCCTGACAAAGATCAATGCACCGACCAATTGCTAATACGGGTTTAAAATTTGACCAAGCAGTTCCCATATGAACTATTTAACAAACTTTTGAAGAGAGGAAAGTTCATGAAATCAATGTATTAAAATCATTTTTTTTATTAAGTTTGGTAACTTCTGAAAAGTTGAACATAAATCAATGCATATAAAGAAAACTGAAGTGAAGTTTTTTACTGAACGATAGAGTACTTTACAGAGTATTATATAGGGGTTAAGCAGTAATTACAAAATTAGACTTCAAAATATAAAAGACATGCCTCAATTAATTCATATAAAGCACATCTTTCTTATTTATTTATCATAAGAATCAACAACAGTAACATAAAATAAGAAGCTAAAAACATACGTGCATAAACTTAAAATTATTTATGTTACTAATTACAGTTGACTACAGCGTTTATCAACATAAGATGCGATGCGGAAAACATTAAAAGTAGAACAAACAATTAGGAAAACATTAAGAAGAAAATAAAATAATACAATTCGATTATGTATAATAACTTAAAAATTAAGGAAAAAAAATCCTGCTGAGATTAATTACATAAAAAAACTAATTTTAAATTTGAAATGAAATAGGTAATTACTAAATAAGTCTATCGTGTGATCTTTTTTAACAAGGTCGTTATATTGTCGAGATAGTCTGGGAACAATGGAGAAATGTCCTAAATTGGTTCTGTAGCTTTTGTGACCAAATAAAGAGACAGGAAATCTAGATAAAAAAATCCATTTTTTCTGTTTGTTTCAACACACTAACCTCTGGAATTAGCAGCCAGGTTTGAAAATGTCTTGTATTTTGTAGAATTTTTATTGAAGAAGGTTATTAGGCTATCCAGCATCACACTGACTCTTAGAAGCAGGGCAATACTCATATAAAACTTAGGGTAAAGAGGACATCAAGCGCAAATAAAATACTCGTAGTAGTGTAGGCGGGTTTTTACGCCGGGCGATGAAAGCATGCACTACACTTAACATATAATCTAAAAAACAAAACGTATCGCTTTCTAGAATAAATATAGTTCATTTTAATAAAAGAAATTACTTCCAATTAATTTAATTTTATAAATTTTTCGTATTCAAGTCGCGGAAGGCAATTAAGCAATATAAATGTAACAAAATATATAATTGTTGCAAGTAAAGCAAAACTTAGATAGGGAACGTTATTCGATTAAAGTTTTCGTTCAGGTTGCATTTCGAAGTTGGTTAATTTGCATCTGCATTGTCAAACTGTATTGAGAGTTTGGAATGGGAATGGCCACAAACTGCGCCTTGAATTTTAATAGATTTTTAAAATATCTGTATTGCCATTATTCTTGTTTATAATAGTGAGGGTTTTTTTTTGAACTGACTAAGGTTATTAAGGCCTGATGGGCCATCACAGCTTCACCGGACTAAGTGAAGGATCGTGGATAATTTTATTACTATGAAAGAAAAGTATAGATACTGAGTAAACTTTTTGCTGTTATCTTTTTGATGTTGATATTTGTAATTCTACACAAATAGCACTCACTACGAAATAATAACATTCTAACAAGTTTACCAATACACTTTGAACATTTCCCACATTGTTCTGTGATTTATGTAAGCATCAATATTATGGTAATAACTGTTATGAACCGCATTTTTTTTTTTTTATATCATAGGAGGCAAACGAACAGGTGGGTCACCTGATGTAAGTGATCACCACCGTCCATAGACACTTGCAACACCAGAGGAGTCGCAAGTGCGTTGCCAGCCTGTGTAGGGAGGGGGGGAGGAAGGGAAGGGGAAAGTGGAAGGGGAGGGGAGGTGGGTGTCCGGCGCTCTCACTGACCGAACGAAACGCAACAATGCAAGCACTGTTACTTCACGTCGGTTTTCTGTGAGCGGGTGGTACTACCCCGGGCGAGCCGACCCATTTATGCTGAAACCAGTAATAGTTTCAGCGTGGCTCTACCACCTACCATGGCAGTATTGTATACATAATCCTTATGTGCGCAATGAAATGACTGATTATATTTGTATTTTCAATATCTTGTGTTATTTGTAATTAATTATTTTTCTAATCAACCTTTACAGATCGTCATGAAGAGATTCCAAAGCGTCCACAATTGAAAAGTTAAATGTAGCAAACCATTGGAGAGGTTTACAGTCCTGGGAATTATTCTGGTTACCTTCTGTAATTTAACTTCGTAATTCGCTATTCTTTCATGAAACATCATAATTATTTCTAATACCGTGTTAAGTTTATGTTGTTACTTTATTTGAAATAATACTACATCAAAAATTGTGTTTTTTTCGACAGACATAATATATTAAGATAAATATGAAAGCTTGTTCAATTAATTTGTAGCCCAGCTGTTAATACCTTGCTAGGTCAATAGCGTAATCAGTTCGAGAAAAAAAAATGTTCAATTAATTGTAGATATACTAAAATTGATATATTGAAGTCTTATTTTTAATTTATATAACCCTTATAAGATTATCAAAGAACTCAATATCCGCATCCACAAATATGCGGATAAATTACTTTTCTCTAGTATCATAGAGAATTTCGTTCTAAGAAATTTGAATAATATGCAGTAAGTAGCTATTCGTTGAAAATCACATTACGCAGTTCATTCATTCCTATTACGTTCGGAATAATTTTAAGTTGAAAGTTGGAAATAACAGAAATGAAATGAATCGTACGTCGTGAAAACGAGCGCATATCGGAAATAGAAAACATTTCTTGTAAACCACATACGATACGAGTTTAGTTACATTTTATTGAACTACGCCGAGTGCTGAGGTAAACGAATTGGTAAATAAGAACACGTCAGAAGCATAGAGATGTGGAGTGAGAAACTATATTACTATTTTTCATTGAATAAAGTGTAATTTATAATACACATCGCCGTAGACATTGATATAATATAATTGTTTATGTTATTCATAGCTTAAAAGATTGTAATCCAATTGTGTATGCCTTGTTTATATAAAAAACTTGTTGTATATCACGATTTTACTCACGTATATTCTTTTTTTTATAATTATAGGGGGCAAATGAACAAGCGGGTCACCTGCAGTAATGTAAAGTACTGGCTTTTGCTCACGGCTTTGCACACGTTAATATAGATTTGATGCATTCAGTATATTTTTTAAATATTATCTTTTCTATACGTTTGAGAACGAGCATGCAAATTTTATAATGATCGGTTGAGTTGTTACGATGTAAAGACAACAAGCAAACAAACTCACATTCGTATTTATAGTAATAGTTGGGATGAAAGCAGTTAGATAAGTATATTAAAAAAAACATAAAATACACAAAGACTGTTACGTGGGGAACTATGGGCATTCTCAGTTCGGCTATTCTCGGTAATACTAGGTTCTTATGGGACGGTTAATCTGCTAAGAAGAATGTCAAACATATTTAGAATTGTTAAATCTATAAGTAAAAATAAAGTTACGATAAGAAAATAATTACCTACATAGTTACTCTATATACTTACGTTACATAGTACTACGTAACCTAGTAGATGGCTTCTCTTAGATTATATTGGAGGTAATATATTTTGTAGATACCTATTCTATGTTAACTTACATTTTAGTAATTCAGAATATTTCGTGTAATATTTTAACAACCATGCACTTATTACGAAGGTAAGAGCAAAGGGCAGTAGAACAAAAACCTGGTACAAAAGAGGCGCTTTTTAGAAAATTCTAAGCAAGTCTTGCTTGCCGATAATTGGAAAAACAAACTACGCCATGCTGCCGCTGACATAACGATTGACGTTTAATTTTAGTACGCAAGAGCACAAAATTGTTCACAGCGGACAATGGCCACTGTTTAAGAGTTATTTTTTAAATAGACGTTGACAGAAAAAATCCTAGCACAATTTTTGTAAATCAAGTAATCGTAATATGAACACAGCTCAGTTACATAATATCTACTGTCTTGGAAAGTACTTTTAATAGAATAACCGTTACTTCAATTTGCTTTTCTGTTTTGTATCAGATGCAATTGAAACGCACATAATATAATTAATATTCACGAATAATTAGGTCATGAGATATTTTTCATCGAACGGTCTTAATTTCCTACTTGTTGCATATTAACTAGAATGAAATTAAATAACTTACGTTCGAAATAGCCATATAAAATCCTTTCAACGATTTAAAATTTCATTAATTGAAAGTAGCAAAATGTTTCCCCTCGCGGATATTTCTTTTTCAATGATTCTTTGAAAGCATTGAGAGAAATAGCAACGAATACTGCGTATTTCGTGTAAAAGTACAGATTTGTAATGTAATTAAATGATCCTATTTTAGCTAAAAGAAACGTATTACATTGACCGAACAATACCGTTCGGTTATTGATTCCTTATACAGATTTATTTTGATTAACCTTCATATTCATATTCTGCCTGTGGGTAAAACAAACACCGATGGCGTGAAAAGAAAATTTATTTGTACTCTTAAAAATATATAAATAGACTCACCATTTGCACCTTATAATTCCGTGATTGTAGGACCCTTGTACATTTCTAACTTTTCTTTCTCTTCGTATTAGCTCCGATATCCAGAATAGAACTGCCCAAGAACTCTACGTGGCTCGCTTAGATACCTCACAATATAGGCTGACATCATTATTCGAGAATTTCAACAAGATTAGTAACATGCTATATTTAGAACACTATTATTTATTTACAATAATCAGAGCAATAAAGTGTCAATAAAGTGTTCCTCATTCCCACATGCGTTGATTCATCCGTTGCTTATTTTTAACAATGAGCTCTTATACAGAATGTAACTATATTAAAAAAGTGAAGAGTTGCCAAGAGCAATATTACGTTAATTTCATTAAATTTATTGTGAATAACTATTCGCTTTCATTATAGTAGGTGTATTATTTTGTAGTGATAAATAAAATAGGACAATTTTGAAACTCTGTATATAACTTTGTCTTAATACGCAATGAATAAATATTGTGACTAAAATTAACTTCCCACATAAAGGTTACTCGAGTGTATAAAATTTGATCAGGAAGATATTAAACCGATAAAAACAAAAAATACTTTATAGTTAATAATTTTCTTCACCGATCTGTTCGCATGAGTAACTTTATTAAATAACTTTAGCTTTTAAAACGTGATTTTAATAGCGCACAGTTTTATAAGTACTGCTAAAAAAAACTGAGTAAGAATAAAGTCGAACAACGGAGCCTTTTAATATTAAAACTTCAGAAAACAATTCGTTTCAATAATGGAGAAATGCCCGCGGGCTGTATTCAACAAAATAAAGTATTTAGTCTGAAGCGAAGTACGGTTTATTATTAAAATTATCGTTACTTTAACTTCGGAAATTGATTATTAATTTTCCTCACTAAAATATAGTTGTATTCATACAATATTATTACATATAATAGTGTATTTCAAATTACCTAAAAGAATCATAGATTGTTTATAATTCTAGTTAATAGTATTATTTCACATAGTTTATGTATAATTTTCTATTTCTTTTAGATATCAAAGTGGCTGAAAGGAGAAGACATTCTTCTCTATACTTCTATATATTAGTCTATATTAATACTCCCGAGGGCTGAGAAGGATTTTTTGTGTTAATTTGTGTTGTCAATTACATTTATAAATACAAAAACAACAATACGAGCACCATTGCTTTGCACTAGAAGTACAGATTTATTTTGATTAACCTTCATATTCATATTCTGCCTGTGGGTAAAACAAACACCGATGGCGTGAAAAGAAAATTTATTTGTACTCTTAAAAATATATAAATAGACTCACCATTTGCACCTTATAATTCCGTGATTGTAGGACCCTTGTACATTTCTAACTTTTCTTTCTCTTCGTATTAGCTCCGATATCCAGAATAGAACTGCCCAAGAACTCTACGTGGCTCGCTTAGATACCTCACAATATAGGCTGACATCATTATTGGCAATCTAGGTTCAATCACACAAAACGTGTTTTTTTTTCGAACTGACTACGCTATTGGACTAGTAAGGCCTTAACAGCTTCACTGGACTAAATAAGGCATCATGGGGTTTTAGTCCGTGTGAATCGGACATAACCCATCATCAGCTGTCCGGCGGGATGGGTACCCGTTAAGGATCTCCCGATATAAAAAAAAACTTCATACACACATAAATATAAGAAAACATATTTATAATTCACATATTCAGTGACAAATATAACAAATTGTAATATAATATTATTTTATTGTGTTTTTTATTAATAGATAGTTACCCACGCAGAGGTGAGCTGGGATTAGCCCGTGAACGGTGATGACTATTGGGACCATTTCCGCGGACATCACCCCCCACATTTCCGTAACCTCGTGTGCCAAATCAGGGTATTTAGTTCTCTTATCCGCTTTGGCTTTCACGAGATTTTCGTCGAATGGGACGCCAACGTCTACAAGAAATACTCTCGACTGTGAATGATCCCTCAATATTATGTGGGTCTTGTTCACCGTAATAGTTCTATCGGCTACTATAGTTCTATCCCAGTAGAGCAGTGCGCGGTCATTTACAAGCACAGGGTCCGGTTTGTACTGATAATATGGTACTCCCCGTTCTGTGAGTCCGTACTTCAAAGCAAGCTCCTGATGTATTATTCTGGCTGCTTGATTGTGTGTATGTAAGTATTATTAATTATTATTAGTATATTATTGGTATAATAGCTACGAAAGTGGTTGCGCCGCTTTATATATATTTGAAATTCCCGCATTATTGTGATCAGATCACGCCACTTTGAAGCCCGACCAATTAATTGTGATCAGATCACGCCACCAGCCCCGCACCCTTTCCTATGGCACATGCTTATATAAGGTAGCGCGACGAACGCGCCGCCAGTACATTACTGCTGTGTTGTTGGCCGCGCCGCGCGCGTCGGACGCGCGGCCACTGCCATTACATTACTGTTGTGTTGTCCGCGCCGCATCATAGTGTTGTTGTGTCCGCACCGCGCCGCATGCTAACATTTTGCGTTTTCGCATGGTCGAGTGAGAAATAAACGCATCGTTACATACGTGCCGACATACATTATATGCAATAAGTGTTGTGTGGGAGAAGACCCAGTGGAAAGAAACGAGAATCAGCTAGCCGGCTAGCCACGTGGAAGCTGCAGCGCCGCGAGGTATGTGCCAAGTTTCCTTCCTACTCTTGTCTCCCTCTTCGTAGCTGATCGCAATAGTTGAATATCAAATATAGCACCCCCGCATATACAGTCCACTTAAATTAGCATAGAAACCACCCGCGCGCACGCCCCTACGGTGACGTCGACATCGCAACGTCGTCACCAA
>AP028446.1:7705162-7835434 GCA_036509395.1 Antheraea yamamai
TTTAGGAAATTGAAATTTATTATTAAATCGAAAATGGTATAATTTACTACATGTTTTATTTTATAAAATACTTAAACAATGTCGTACTCAATTCCCACAAAGCGGTCCAACACGTAGCCATTTTATTATGCTCTAACACGACCTCCCTTTTTCAATATAAGGGTAAACCGTAAAATTTTATTTTATACCGGTTACTTTGTCCATTGAATACACCTCGTGTTATGCTAATATCCAAGCATCACAAAGGCAAGACTCGGCATTGTACACTCGCCTACAAATTTGAATAAATATTTACAGTAAACAGGGTAAAATGCATTAACGTTGACTTAAATTTTAAAAACGTCTCATAGAGTGTTATGTGTGGGCTCTTAAGAGCGTCCTGAGATATCATTAGGGCATTCGGAGCGAGCTTTCCAGCGAGATTAAGACTTGCACTACGTTCTTAGCTCTCAACTGCCAGACAATGCGACCTTTTCTCTAACTTTGTTTGTTGTTGGGAAAATTAAAATGTAGCTCGAAATGCGCATACATTGCGTTCAGTTACGAGTAAAGAATACTTATTACAGTTTTCGAGGCAAATTACTAGTTATTACGTTGATATTTTTATTACAGAAATTCAGTTACGTTTTTCTCTGTTTTATGTAATGATCTCATAATATTTTAAGGTGGCATGTTCTTGAAAGTGAAGTAAAATGAAATATTTGTTGATATTCAAAAATATAGAAATCCATTTTGAAGCAAATAAACCTCATATCTATTATAGTCCAAGCGGTGATGAATTAGTAGACATAGCGTCGATTAAATTAATTTCCAATCCCGAAATGAACCAAAATTTTCGGTGGCAAAAAACCTCATGATGTAATCGTAACATGGTGGCATGAATCACTACTATCCTAAGTTGAAAATTTGTGACCATGCACAATGCACCTATGGGTGTGTTCTGCTACCCTTGTACTACCTTTAGGATTAGCGTGTATACCATCATTTAATGTCAGAGAAGATTGTGGTACAAAGTTTAAATCTATGATTTATTAAACAAACATTTATACCACATTCAAGATTCTTATTATAGAAGTATATGCATGATTCATTTCTAACAACACGCTAGCTACAAATGACCAACAATTCCGTAACTAAGCCCCACGTTCAAAATCAAAATACTACCTAAGTGATACCATAAATACAAATGTTGTTCACAAACGGAAATCTCGACTACTCAAGGCGCCCAGTTCTTAGCACTAATCTCAGTAAACGCCTCCACTGTTTGTCTTGCCGGCAATATCTGCATAATCCTACTGCATACACCAGTGTAACCATTAAAATGAGCTGTGTACACAGTGGAGAATGATCAATTTGTTACTGCCAGCGTCTGGAGAATGATGAAGATTTTATTGTGCGGCCATAAAGCTGGTCTGTAGGTGTGTGGTTAAGTGAAACCATACGTTGTGGTATAACAAAAGGTACCACACGCGGACGCGCCCACACTCGCCTTGATTTGTAAACCTTTGAGGATAATTCAAGGCAGTTTGAGTATGTGAAATTTTGTTATACATTTTATTCAGTGCTGGTTGTGCTTGCGGCTCTATGCGCGATTGTTTATTTTCGTTGCCATTATTACTTGTTGTAATAAAGGGTCGAGTAATATCAGAAGAGATATTTAAAAAGTATGATTATTGTTCATATATGTACAATAAAGTTATGTATGTATATAAAAATATCTATACATATAATGAGAAAATATAAACATAATTTGTCTGTACTTTTTAGATTTTCGTGAAAAAAATTATTGCAGGTATCTTGGAATAAGTAATAAAATACATTTCAATTATTTTCAGAAATGTCTGTCTGTTTGTTTGTTTGAACACGCATCACTGCTAAAGTACTACGTTCACGATAAAACTTCACCAAGAAAATCCTAAAGCATATCCTCGAGTAACACTTAGTCTTAGTTTCATTAAAATCAATTCACTCTATCAAAAGTTACTGTAATTTTAATCATAACGCGACTTAAGCACGAGAGAATAGTAGATAAGTAAATGGACTTAATACATTTGATTTAATACAGATGATTTTATTAGTTAATGTTTTTTTTACATTACATTTCACGGAGTTGCACAGCTAGTAAATAATAAAAAGGTAAAGTATATCGAGATTCTTGTCGGTTCTTCTTGATATTGTTTTCCAAACCGGTAATAGAGTTATGATCTTCATGGACGCCAACTCAGAGCCTAAATTGAGTAAAGTATTTTTGATTTTTGACTTTGAAAAAAGTGTAGTGTAGCACCACCAAGTGGCATGTTCTACTAAAATGTATACTATAAAAACACAGATATACCAATATACATTTATGTATACATATCTACACAAGCATTTCTTTTTGTAATTTTTGCACTATTCATTGTTTTTATTGATTCTCGAGTTTGTTGAGAAACATATTTTATATTGGATTTTTACAAATTATTCGATTTTTAAACTAGCCGTATTTAGATTTTTTTTAATTCACAATATATGTTGCATACTATCGTAGTTTACGCTTTAAGTTCGGCAAATGTCTAATCCGTTTTATATTTAATAGGGATGAATATTATTACAATATCAAACGGATAGAGACACGCGGTCCACACAGTTCAATCCCACACAGCTTAGCTGGAATATCGAATTGCAAATGACCAAGGAAAATGTAGCATTTAACGCTTCGCCAACTGCGAACGACTTCCATGACGTTGCGTCCTAGCTACGTCGAATTTCATTAGAAAATATTCAAATATAACTGTTGCTTATTTTGTTTTTGAAATATATTTCTTTTTAATATTAATATCTTTATCTAATCTTTTTAATCTTTGAAATATTTTTTTTAATTTTAAATATTTTTTTTTAATTTCTTATTAATTAACAGCCTTTGTACGCTTGCGTTGATATAGATTTGACCTATCTCTCGGGAACAGCACATGTTTTCTTAATGACTTTATTAAATTTATTGATTTATTAAAACTAGTGATCGAGTATAGTTAAAAAACTATAAACTATAGTATAAACTAGTATAGTTCGGCCGTAATGAATTATTTTTTTAAGTTTCAACATTATTGTGCTTTTTTTTCAAAGAAATGGTGTACCATTATAATTATTGCATATTTTTTGGTATTTTGTTGTTTTACGGTATCTCAAGCTATCTACTAATACGCGAGTATGCTTTTTAATTTTTAATTTATTAAAACAAATGTTATAGTAATGGAAAAAGTATGTTTTTAAATGTCGTTATTAATAACACTAAGGTTCGTCAATACCTACTAAATAGAAAAAAAGAAAATTGGTTGAGAAAGAGATTTCTCTACTTCATAACAAAAAAATGTCGTTAATAGATGTATGTACTTGACTGCTATCCGATAGTAAATAGTCATGTGTCACATTTTCTCAAAATTATACGACCAACGATTTATAAGATTCGTTAAATGTTTAAATGTTTTTTCAGATTCGTTGTTTTGAAACTGCACTTTAGCAATACTTGCAATCAGGCGAATCCACGCGACAATGTGCGGTTTCAACGCAGGGCAGCGCCGCACTACTGGGTCGGTTTAGAATATCAACAATACTTAAGCCAACGTGCTGCCCTCATACGCCGAGCAATGTTCGTACTGCATTTACCAGATGAGCTTTCGTAATAGAAGCTCTAAATGCAACATCCTCCGATGTTGAAATGGACTCTCGATCGATAGTTATGGATCAATGTACTTGATATGCCCATGCATTTTTAGTATTAACATGTTGATGTAAGTTAAATAGCTACTGTACTAATATTATAACATTTAAGCAATTATTTATTTGAACGTTATAGACTTTGAGATAAATGATGGGGATAAAAAATTGTGTTGCCTATTTCTATAGGAAAGCTATAAATTATCACATTGCTATATGACCCTTAAGAGTAGAAAAAGTAGCATACAAGATTAAAAGATGTAAGTCAGCAAATACACTGAGTGAGAAAGAACTATTAGTGCGGGCAGGTCGTGTAGCAAAACGCAGGAGATCGAAGATCGAGGGTGAGAAAAGCAAATGCGGGTGAACCCGCTGTACTAAATATATATCAACATAGTCTCAACTTTACACTTTGAAATCTCCGTTTTAAAAAATCGTACACGTACAATAACAATGCAAAATATACACATAATAGAACAAAGAAAATAGAACACTGCGATCATACTCATATTGTTGACTAGTGACTTATAAAATTATCTGAATGTATTAAGTCCATTTACTTATCTACTTTTCTCTCGTACTTAAGTCGCATCGTCATTAAAATTACAATTACTTTTGATAGAGTGAACCGATTTTAATGAAACTAAGAATAAATGTTACTCGAGGATATGCTTTATGATTTTCTGATGAGTTTTTATCGTGAAGGCTAGCAGTGATGCGCGTTCATACAAACAGACAGAAAGACTTTTCTAAAAATAATTGAATTGTATTTTATTACTTATTCCGAGACAGCTGCAACATGTTTTTTCAGAAAAATCTAAAAAATACAGACACGTTAGATTTATATTCTTATTATATGTATAGAACATAGTCTTTGCCTGTGTTAGCTCAAAAACAAGCTAACGGAGCGAGTAGGAATGAGTCTAGATACGTTTAAAGTAATCGGCGGGCCACAACTTCTAACAATTGCAACCATAACCGTTTCAAGGAATTCCCTCCAACTTACGCATTAAAATAATATCCAAGGTAAGGAAATTGGCCACGAGATGGCGTTTGTGGTTGAAGTTAAAATAAAACTGTTAAGACTTTAGACATTACGTTTCTTCATGAGTCTAACTTTGATTGTCTTCTGTTTCCTCGGTATTCCTTCGTTGATTCCATTTTGCTTTTCTAGGATTGTCGCAGTCTTTAAAATAGACAATTTTATTGTATGTTATAATATTTGATTTAAAATAGTCACGAATGAAAATTGGAGACATACTCTTAACTTTAGGATTTCAAACGTATCTTTTATTTATATTATTGCTGTCAGATTATTACGTGGCTGTTTTTTAATCTATTATAGGCAATCTATTAGGGCTAATGGCAAATAACTCTGTAACTTTATAAAAATAATGAACTTTATAAAAACAATCATCCTACACATTGATAGTTAGTTTTTGACAAACCTTATATTTCAAGGAAGCTAGATAATTTCAACATTTCGTAGAATTCTACTAATATATTCTTTTTTGAAAGGGGTTTTTTTTTAAACTTCACAGGTTAACCGGAGAAGTTTTACCTAATATAATATAGGAACTCACGTTCATTCAGGCAGTTTTCACGTCACCAATGAGCCTTCAATAATATTATTTTTTCATCTCTGCTCTTTCAACTTTGTTGGGCAGTTACAAAAACTTAAATAGGTAGTGAGACTTTTTAGTCAATTTCATCACATATTGTTGTATTTATAGTTTGTTGTTCAGTTATTAGAAATAGTTAATAGAAAAAATCATTTGACTGAATTAAAAATGAACAGACCTTCTTAATTACCTATGTCGCAAAAGCAAAGAGCGATCGAAATTGTCAAATTTAGGTTTATATCACTCATTGCTGGCTCTTAGTGAAACAACGATAGAACTGTTTCTGTTATTTATATATGTACTTTATAGGTTATACATTAATTTAATGTAATGATAAATTACTATATTAAGATTGTAATATGTTAACCTTAGGATTAGATTTCAAGTACCATTTCTGTAACATCGCAATATGTAAGTGGTTGCTAACGAGACGAATATGAGGAATATTTCTACCACCTTATTACCAGAGGCTCCGGCTCATTTCTGCATCCAAGTGAAGTTAATTTAAGGCGGTTACCGATAAACAATGACCAACCTTCGTTTCATATTATATTTCAATTATTTTTGCAAGCCTTTTAAGCTATTTTAGCCCTTAAAAGCGGATTTATTAATGTTTCTGATGTCGCTTTGCTTTTGCGGAATATGTCATTTACGAGCGGATATTATCAAAGATCAAAGAGATTAGGGTCAATGACCGTGGTATTTTCAAAAGTTTCAAACCGTTGTGTTATTCCATGCAAATTCACTACCGCATTCCGGTCTAAACCAAAACGGCGATGATGGCCGTCGCTACTGCGCCTCGAGCGGTCGTTTGGCCCTCCACTAATACGCTTACGTTTTAAATTATGCCTTCGTGATTTTAGGGAGATACGAAAACGTACGTACCCTCCGGCGTAATCTTATGTAATCTTTGAACCGTCCACTTTCAGTTCTAAATCTTTGTTTTAAGGCCAATTGCATAATACCCGTAAGGGGTTTTCATTTCGAACTTTTGAAATATCAGGAAAATAACCTTGCTGTTTTGAATCTATTATTGTTATTCGAGATTTTTAAATGTTCGTATTATGTAAAGATATAAAAACTAGCTTACCCTGCGACTTCTTCTGCATTGCTTATTACTATAACAACATATTTTGTGTATAGAAGGAAAAACATTAAAAATACTGAAAACTAAAATATATTTTACTTGCAAATTTTCGTTAGGAAAATAACCGTGGTTTCTCAAAACCTTATATTAAATGAAATTATCCTGATATTTTTTTCTGTGTTTAAGGATCAAAAATCTAAGAAAAAAAAGATCGAAATTTCTCCAGTAATTTTGCTATGATGCACAGATATCGGCAAGCCCCCATCATTTCATTTATCTATAAGAAGAAGATATGAAGTTTTTAAAACTACTTTGTGTACACCGTTATTTTATTTAATATTCTGTGTTTTAAGTAAATTATAAAACCTATAATATATTTGAGTATATCCCATACTTGAGATATTTTTAGTACATTAAAATAAACATTAAACATTTTTCATACATCACCATTTTGTACACAAATTGTAGGACTCCTGACATTTGATCATCTTTGTTGATCGGAACTCGATGTATCCATAATAGCTCAGTAATTTGAGCGACACCTAAACCTACTTCTAAAACATGAATGTTTTATGGTATATATCTTAATTATCATTATTAAAAAAAAATGATAATCCAATTTTTATTCGCAAAAATTAACCACTGTTTACTTACGCAGAGCTGGCATTTGTCGATTGGTACAAAAATAGGTGCCTTTATAACGGGCACGTGCGTGCCACGTGCCTCAATGGATTAAGCCAGCAGGCGCTCCGGATAATTAACTGCACAAAACGCTGGCTATCGCCCACGATCGATGGCGTGAATATACGGGCACGAACCAAGGATTGAGACCCCGCCTGATGAAGGGCAAACGTTCGGTACACGCAATTATTTTTGATTATAAGTGGTCTTTTCATACTTAATTAATGAGGTGAATTTACATAAACCGCTATGATTTATGTCTGTATTTTACTTTAGTTTTTTATAATAATATAGGGCGGATAATGTAGACTGCGGGTTAATTTAAATATGCCGGTTGTGAGGTGTTAAATGTTAGGGTTGAAACGCGAGTGCAAAAAGTAAATCCTAGTTCTTTAAGCCTGATTGAAGGACAACACATATTTTAAACCGGTTGGTTGGAAATATTAAGTTTTGAATAGAAGTTTCTTATACACTGTAAATGGGAACTAATCAAGCATGTTTTAAAGTTCATTCCATAAGGGAGGTTCATATCAGTTTAATTTTTCTAAGATGTCATTGGTGAGAAATGCCATTATACGTACGGCTAGTCTCTTATAATTTAGAGTGCATTTTTATTCCTGCTGGATTTTTTGGATGGTTTGACCAATATATATTTATTTTTTGTAATATTTATTTATGTCAAATGCATTATTAGATTAAGTAACTTTTTACTATCACAACTCTTAATCTAAGAAATATTCTTAATAATCTAAGATACATTCGAAATCTATACTAATATCATAAAGAGGTAAAGTTTGTGAGTTTGTGACGTTGTGGCGTTGTAGGGGGCAATCTCAAGAACTACTGGTCCGATTTGAATAATTTTTTCAGTGTTATATAGCTCATTCATCGAGAATGGTTATAGGTTATATATCATCACGCTAAGGCCAATAGGAGCGGAGCACAGATGAAAAATGTTTCAAAATCGAGATGTTTTTTTCTTTTTGAGAGCTTCTGCTGCGTGTCAGCGTTAGCCCAGAGTAGTAACTATTACTACGCGGACGAAGTCGCGGGCAGGAGATATTATTTATAGTTTGAGAATGTACAGTGAAAATAAAGTTTTCCTTGTCTCGTACGTAAATAAATTGGAATCTAGTAATTCTAATATTATAAATAAATTAGTCGTGGTGGCCACTTGGTTTGACCGGTGGAATGTCATTGCGACATTCAAAGGTAGGAATCCTGGCATGCATTAAAGATATTTTCGAAGTTCATGCGGATTTACTAGTTTAAAATGGTAACATTATCGGTAGAAGGTGAAGGAAACATCGTGAGGAAACCTGTACCTGAGAAATGTTCTTGTAGTATATATCATATGTGGAAAAATATTGAACTGTGGAATTGCCGGAGCTTGAAACTGCTAGTAAGTCGTGCGTCGGTGTGGTGATTATGCCCAAACCTTCCTTCGTGAAGAGGCCTGTAGCCCTGCAGTAGGTCTTTTATTTTAATGTGATTGATTGAATGTGAAAGTGAGTTTGTTTGTTACGCTTTTATGCTTTAACTACTCAACTGATCATTATATACACATTTACACGCTGCCAGGAATAATGAAAGATACCTTTCACCCAGAAAAAAAAAGTATTGTTCCCATCGCATAGATCTGTATTAACGCGAGCAAAGCCGCGAGCAAAAGCTTGTTTATAAATAGATCGATAGAACTAATTCAGATATTCGTGGGTATGACGTAATAAAATAGCAAACTTGATGTTAAATGTTACTTGTGCCTATTGCTGTTTATAGCCAACTTTAAAAATAACAAAATAATTATTTTAACCCGTTACTAAGTTACTACTTTTCAAGATTCAGTTGCAACGTCTATTATGCCGGTCTATATTCTCAACCATATTTAGAGGTGGTAGAAGCAATTACTGGTTCCAGCATGAAGGGGTTGGCTCGTCCGGGGTAGTACCACTCTCTCGCAGAAAACCGACGTGAAGTAACAATGCTTGCATTGTTGCGTTTCGTTCGGTCAGTGAGGGCGCTGGATAACCCACCTCCCCTCCTGCCCCCTTCCCCACTTCCTATTCCCCAAACACAAGGTGGCAACGCACTTGCGACTCCTCTGGTGTTGTAAGTGTCTATGGACGGTGGTGATCACTTACCATCAGGTGACCCACTTGTTCGTTTGCCTCCTATGATATAAAAAAAAAACCATATCCTTACTCCATTACTAATTTACGGTATAAATAGCTTCGTCGTTTAGGCATTCTTACAAGTATTTCCATAGCTATGAAAAACCCCAATCACAAATTTCCAGAACAATTTGTAAGAGTTTTATTAAAATCTTTGTATGGCTTGAAGAACTTATTTTATACTTTTTAGTTAATTTAAAAAACTTTGTATATTTTTAATTAGTTTTTCTACTTTACACATTTAGAGAGTATTTTTATAAAAAAATTAATTAATATTGAATAAGTGTATAAACAATTTCGAAACAGTAAAAAGTTGCTTAATTTTAATAGGTTCCATGCTTAACGTGTCAGATTCCTAAGCCTCCGGTTTTGTAACATAAGAACATTGTCAGCGTCAAGTGTAAGGTGAATCCCTTGATTGACGAATTTTGTCCCTCGCCCTTTACCTTTGAAGGGGAAAATACGAAGAATGACTTCGCACAAAGGTGTACCGTTTCGCGGAAGTTATCCCTGAGATGTACATAAAGATGTTAACATACTTTCTTTGTATAATTTAGATGATAATATAATGTATATATGTATTTGTTATCAAGTGTTATCAAGTATTATTATTAAGTGTATTTTATTGTATCTAATAGTTTTAAAGGTCTCATTATAATATTTGCTAATCAACAATATTTATTTCAATGCTGCTATTCCATAGACAACTTAATTATGAATATGTGTCTAAAGTATTTAATTACGGCTATACTTTATTTAATTTACGCCGCGAATTGGTAGTTATGTACGAAAAGAAGAACCGGTAAGATACTATATCGGGTTTGTGTTTTTAACGTACATATTTTTATAGAAATACATTAGGGTCATAATGGTTTTTAGAGGATGCACAGAGAGGGATTTTAATTCCATTGACATCAAAACTTGCTTGACTTCGTGAATGTGCTTTGAGTTTTTGTTGTAAAACCTAACACTATTACCTAAAAATTGTTACTGATCTTACTCAGCCTAAACGACGGGATAACCATTTTCTCACAGTGTCTAGTATTTAAACTATGCCGGTCTTTTACGAAACCCAGCTGTTCTAAGTTATTGCGGACATGTATTTAATTATCACAATTGAACTTGATGTCTAAATAGTCTGATTTACTGGTCTATAGTATAAAAAAAGAAGAATTTAATATATTTCCTAGTACCAATAGACTAAACTCTTGTTGAATTAAACGTAGCGTATATATTTCTTTATATGACTGCCACAGACAGTTACATAGTCGGCTGGGTTTAATCTACAGTGTTTACGCGTCGTTTGCGTTCAACAGCCGATACGTCGAATTTTGTTCATTTTCCTGTGTATTTTTTGTGCTATAAAACAGAATGTTCTATACAATTGTACTTCGTTATTGTCATTATATTTATTTCTTAGATAGTCATTATTTCAACTAGAAATACGGTATATTTTTAGATATTTGTCCTGACATATTTCGGTTTAGAAAATTAAATGAGTGCATTATAGTTACATAAGTTGTAATAAGGTGAGCGAAGAGTATCACTGTATGTTATAAAACAAAATCCTCAGCCACGTCTGTCTGTCTATTCGCGATAAACTCAAAAACTATTGAACGGATTTTCACCAGTAAATAAAGTGATTAATGAGGACCGTTTAGTTATATCATTTGTCAAGGGTTTTTTTTATTATCAGAGCGGGACAATGTCCGCCAGGCCCGCTAGTTTAATATATAATACACAATACAGTTTTCTTTTAAATTTATTGTTTAAGATCAAAATCTACATATAAAGACATATAACAAATTTATGAAAACACAACTGAATAATATAATTGATATAATAAAATTAAATTAAATTAATTAATGGCTATGTGGTTAAGTTATACGCGGTAGAAGTAGGAGCGAGAGGTATACCAGCAAAATCTCTCTACAACCTTCTGAAGGCTGCACTAACAGGTTCCTACCAAATTTGGCTAGGCAGGGCGGGAAACTCGAGCAGTGAAGGTGAGCGTTGATGCGCATCTCAAAGGGGGCCTCCTTAAACCTACACCTGGGTCGCAAGTCCTGGGAACTGCTCTGAGTTTCTCCCTCTGCCACACGATGGACCCGGCACCCGCACGATGAATCCATGGAAGGCTAAGAAGTTCGTCTCTCTCTTATGTAAATTTAACATAGTGACATGAAGAATATAATGATGATTATTTAATTCTCTAAAATTCTCTAATCGTAAGAAAGAAGAAGCATTTAAGTACTTTATAAGCTTTAAAATAAATGCACCGTCGAAATAAAGGCAACATAAACCGGCTAATATGTGCATATACACCGTCATATCGGCAGTTTAGACGGCTGTTTACCTTTCTAAATGAGCGTCAAACGAGAACAAACTGTTATTGGTGTGTTAACGCAGCGGTATATCGATTTAAGGCGGAAACAATGTATTTATAATAGGAACAAAATGTATATTACGCCATACGTACTTTAACCTTATCACTTTATTTAGTGTTGATAGGTTGATGACTTTTTTTGTCATAGCCGTTACTTTATTGATGTCTTAAGAAAACAAAATATCACTTCAGAGTTCAGACATTCTTTTTTTGTAGAACATACTGTTTAGTGGGTATAACATTTGCTTTTCACGACGAGAGCCATTGGCTCGATTTCCAAATTGATTTTAATTTCATTTGAAGATTTGTTTAGAATTTTAGAATCTTGATATTTTTGCCGTTTCTTTGATGTATGTTATTTGGTATCGATAACATATCGGACAGTACAGTTTATATGAAACTTATTTATATTTATTTCATATTATAATCCACAAATTTGTAATGTTTAACCTGATCTCTGCCAATATTTCAGTAACTCATCATAAGATATCACGAATCCTAAAAAAAAATGAAACATTTTTTTATCCAGTTTATTAACATACTTAATAACCATCGTGACACAGTGGTTGTAAGATCTATTATTAAGCTGAGAGAGCGCTTGTTTAATTCTCACATGACTGACTTTTGTGTAATGAGTGTATTTGTTTGTTCTCTGTGTGCTATTTATTTACAATAATACAAACTATGATTAGTTTGGAATGAAATGGCCGTTTGTGTAATTATGTCTTTATATTAACTTTTTATAGACTGCATATTTAAAAATAGACACATCTTAATATTATGCCTAAACAGTATCGTATTTATTAACACATACTGATGCTATCTAAACCAGAACAAAACTGTAAGGTCGTCTATCTATCTGTAGACTGAAAATATTTACGAAAAAATTAATTGCGAATGTGTAGAAAATGTTATAGAATGAAATATATATTTTTTTTAAAGTTTGGTAATTTCAAAAAGTGTTAGACGAATTTTCAAAACGTCCACTTAACTGCGGTATTACGTATAAGCTTTACTTCATCAAAATCATCTCACGAAAAAAAAAAATTAATCTTAATTTGGGAATACTTACGTTAGTTGCTATTCAGATGCTGCATGCTGTGGGCATGGAGCGCCTTAGTGTCAGTTAGTGTTGCCCAAAATAGGTCTTGGTCTCGTTCTTGCGATTTGCAAGACCAATACCATATTCTTGACTAACCCATGCAAGAATAGAGCAAGCCGAGACTGGCGTTGCATGACTCTTACAGTCTTGCATTTAAGTCAAATTTCAACATTATTGAGTATTTGGTTTCAATATGGATGTTGATATACGTTATCTAGTACCCGTATCAAAATCACGATTCATTCCATCTAACACACAAACAATATTAATTAATAAATTTAAACAAACATAGCTGTATATGGCTCAAAGAGTATAACTTATTTAAAAAGTCCAGTCCAGGGCATAGCTAGTAAACAATAGATTTTAATTAAGATGGCACTGGTGCTATAAAGATCACGGGTGCGGCGGACGCGGCACAGGCGGGCTGTTTAACGAGCATCATATCTTCGCTCCGGAGGTGCTAGTGTATATGCCGGCTCACTCATAAAAGTGTTATGAGTTCATTTCCAGACGGCGCCGTTCCGCAAGCGCTCACTACGTGTATATTGCACATATTGTCGTATTTGATTTAGATTGAAAACTGGAATTGCAATAAATTTTAAAACTATCTATCTATTATACAAACAATTTATAAATTAAGCGTAACATTTTTTGATGTCAGTTTACTTATACATATAATCATATTGATATACTAGATGTACCCGCAGCTCCACGCGCGTTTTTTTTCAATAGTATTAAAGAAATATAAAATTGTGAGACCATATACAATTATAGAAACGATCTTTAAAAACATTGTAAGTACGACACGCACGCCGCTTACAGAAACATGTAACATATACATTAGATATATAAATACTAACAGTGTGTGAAATGAGGTTTATTATCAGCTACATTTTTGGAACCTTAACCCACCATATAACTACCTCAGTGCTCACTTACACAGTATATTAATAATAAGTATGAAGTTCAATTATATTTATTCTTGGAGTCCAGTACAACGCACTTCTTATGCACATGTTTACAGTGAACAACATATTTTTGCTAAATTTCATGTGGACGAAGTCTTACTTCTTATAAGATCAACTATCTGCCAGACAAAGTCCCGTGAAAATCAGTCAAACCGTTTTGGAGATAGCACTGCAGGTGAAGCCATGGTTAATAGCTAGTCTAAATTAAAATTAACTAAAGTAATTTTTTATAATGTCTGCTATCTGTCGGTGAAAGTCTCATAGAAATCGGTTAAACCGTTTTGGAGATAGGACTACGGGCGAAGCCACGGGTAATAGCTAGTCTAAGTTAAAATAAACTAAATTGCTTGTTATGATGTCCGCTATCTGTCGGCGAAAATTCCGTGAAAATCGATCGAACCGTTTTGGAGATAACACTACGGGCGAAGCCACGATTAACAAATAGTCTAAATTAAAATAAACTAAATTACTTTTTATAATATCTACTATCTGTCGGTGAAAGTCTCGTAAAAATTGGTCTAGCCGTTTCGGAGATTCCCGGAACAAATAGACAGACCGACAAAAAATATTTTGATATTACATACAGACTCTTCATTTTTATTATATGTATAGAAGATTGTGATAATTATTATCATTTCAACTTATTTTAACTTTTAGAATTAAAAAGAGGAGGAGATAACTTCCGTAACTACTCATCTAATTTTAAAATTCTGTTGCAGATAGTAAAGCTAGCGTTTTAAAAAAATCTAAACAAATATTATAAAAGGAATGGTGATTCCCGACTGATTTTGGTGTTATTTTATACAGGAATTATATGCACTTCCAAATTTACTAAGTATAATGGTAGTCAATAATACTTTATTAATTATAAAAAAATATAAGTAATAGTTTTAAAAATTAGAAAGTGTATTCATATGTTAGTGAAGTAAATTAGCGAGTCCGAATTATTAACTGCATAAAAGATGCGTGCAGTTGCTCTCTTAGTCCCATATAGTTCTAATCCTAACTAGAAAGAAGGTAAGAACCTAATAATATAAATGCGAATGTGTGCTTGTTCGTTTGTTTATTACGCTTTCACGCCTTGCTTAATCGATTATCATGTAATTTTGCAAACACGTGGTCAGTGGTACAGAAAAGAGCGTTTCTAATTATTCTATAAATTATAATATGAGCAAAACCGTGCACAAAAGCTAGCTATATATAAAGAAAAGATTAACGCATATCAAGTTGCGGGCGTTCGCTATAAAACAAAATACGACGCATGAGTATCAAACACCGCTAAATCTTAAACAAGTCTTCAAACTTTAGCGAAAGCTTGTAACTTAAAATTGTGATATCAACTCAACATTATTCGTAATAAATCCTTTGAGCAACAAACACCAGTTGTAAATGTGTCGAGGGGCAGATAAATATATTATGTGTCCCTAAAAGCGTAAGAAATCCCGAAGATTTGTAAAGTTTCCCCCCTTTATGACGGGTGAAGCGCTCTGCCGATGTTTTCTGCTTCGATAATATGAAAAACTTTATACATACCCCACGTTGTATAATTATGAACTCTGCACCTACATATTAAGATACAGTTTAATTTTGTATTGTCGTGAAAAATAATTTGCAACGTCACTCTTTTGATATATCTCGGTTTATTACTTCGGTAAACGACACAAGAAAACTATTTATAGTATTCTTTAGCTTAAGACATATTGTTACAATAACTTTATGTGTACATTTCATTTAGGAGTTACAACTTTTTATGGCTCTTGTACTATCTGAGACATTTTTTTTATACTTTTTGGTTTTTAGCATTTGATCACAATCTCACCTGATGTTAAATTGCGATTTGGTCTAAAGTGGTAAACATGCTAAAGCTAGAGTGGAACTGTCTCTCAAGTGCAACTACCGAAGTATAGGTGCTTGGCGGTAGATCTTGAATTTAAGGCTGGTAGCTAGCCAGTTGGGCTTAAAAATAGCCCTACCACCATATCATTGCTTCACCACAATGTTTCCTTTATGAATAACTTCAGGTCATTCGCAAACATTTGAATCTATATGGTTTAATGCGGTGTTCTCACTCCCTAGCCATCATAGCTTATCTATGACATAAGATACCTTTTGTAAGCAAATTTATATTTTAGCAAATCTCAGTTTTTCCCAAGACTCTTAGAAAATAGGTATGCTCGGATAGCGTTGAACGTTTCTACGGCTAAACATATTTCATGTAATACACGACTATTGCAAAAGAAGTCGACGGCGCAACTGTTCCACGTGACATGGTACTACGCTGAGATAGGCATTCACAGTTCGGCCCAACTCGGTACCAGTTGATTCAATATTCATATTATTTTCAAATACGGTATGGTTAAAGTAATTGGCATTAGTATTTTCCGTCTATTTCTTTTATAGTTTGTTGCTTTTCATGTTATTTATGTTAAATCTGTAAAATCTTTAAAAAAATATTTTTATTAAAATTTAATTCATTCTTGGAGCACGCTGGGGTTATCTATATATGACTACACTTAAATTTAATAACAAAATTGTTATTACTAGTATATTTACATAGGTATTGTCATATTGATGATCAATTGAAAAATGGATAAGTTCTGGTCGGATGGTCAACCTATTCTCGGCTTTCAATATCTCATGTCAATCCACACAACCCATCCGTGGTCTTGCTTCGGGTACTTTATTTCTTTCTATTTTGTAGGATAACTGAGAGAAGTTAGCAGTAACAGAGGCAGGGTCTCCTAAGTGTCATAGGATTTTGTGAAATACTTAGTCTTCCTCAATAAAAATACTATAAATTTCCCAAAAAAGAATGATTATTTAGATTAGCAGTTCGCATTATTTTATTATTATTATTTATACGCGTTATTAACGCGTTCAGATAAATACAAAAATGTTCTTCCTAAATATATAGATATTATAACTTTTTACGATATTATTTCATAGTAACATTACTTGTGAACTATTACTACTTCGACATAATATAGCACTCTATAAGACTGAACTGTAGGGCACTTAAGTCATTAGAAAGATGGATTAATGTTTTTATCAATGAACTCATAAAAGTGGTAACGCAGAGTGGAGTTTTTGCTTGATTTTCAGAAAACACTTTTCAGGTCAAACATATTCAAGATGAATTTACTGTGTAGATCCGGTCAAAGAGTTGCCGGGATCAAAGGGAGACCGGTACTTAATGTACCGCCCGAAGCCTCAGTCAAACGTAAATATTGGTAACATCATGTCCCCAGTGGATTTTTTACTGAATTTACCGAAAAGTATTTTAGTTGAAAGAATGTTTAATACGATGAAGGCTGAAGTAGGCTCTTTTTAACTTTATGCTTATAACAAGAAACATAATAAAAGTATGTAGATTCTATATTTGAATACCATAAAAGTGGCCGTATGTAAATAAATAATGAAAAGGACGTGTTTCTGTTTTTAAACTAGTTTTTTTCCATAATTTCGTCTGCGTTTTTTTCAATGTTTCCAAGATGAAAAGTGTAGGCCTTGACACCGTAGCGTGGTGGCCTAGATACTTTGGGTAAAGAACTTTTGTTAAAATTTGTGTTCAATATTTATTTTTTCTGTTGCAGCAAATACAATGCACCACGTAGCTTGGACTACTTCAGCACCTTGATGATCCACCAACGTAGACTCAAGCTGCCATAATTCGATGAAACACCGCGATCAGATTTGATTGTGCGCGGTTATCACCAATTATATTATAACTAAAAAGCTGTAGATACGTTACCTCCGTGATATTTTGACAAAACAAATGGCAAGATAACGCACACATACGTAAAGTTGTATTGTAACGCCACACTGTCTTAGATAAAATGTGGAAGTAAGATGGCATATTCTGAATATCGGTGGTGAAAAAGAAATAGTTATATGTTGTTTATACACGAGCGGAATGACAAAACAGCCGTCAAAAATAAGCGAACAAGCCAAGTTTTAACAAGGCGTATCTACACCTTTTTAGTTATAATATCATTGGTTATCACACACGAGAGACGTTGTCGCTCCAATATTTGATGAGTATGTGACGTATAACTGTTGCTGTCATCTACGTTTTGCTACTACGTCAAGTATTGAACATTGTATTGATAATGAAACGAAAAGTGTATGCCAAATATTATAGTGATCGATTTAATTATAAAAGGTTTACAAAAAGACATAGAGACAAAATTACTTTCGTATTTATATTGTTACTAAATTCAATAATGTGAATGTATAATTCCCATATATTTAGAGACATACAGATTTGACAAACGAAAAGGGAGTAAACTTCATTATATTAAAAAAAAAACGTAATTATTTTAAAAGGCACCATACTACTACAAAGCTCTAACTTCAAGTCACGGGCGACTTTTATTAGCACAGAATTTATGAAGATATCTAGACTAGAGTAAATCTAGGCTCAATACAATCGTGGGTCATACAAATAATTGTCCCGTATTGAATTTTGACCAACAATACAAAACGGCGGTGACAGCTTAAATCACTGCGCCATTATTTACCTTCTTGAAATAATATATCACAGATATATACCAAATAAAAAAATACAAGAAATAAACATATAATCTGAATTTTACTGTCTTAATTGCCTACAAGTTTCAAAACATGATCTACAAAGTTATATTTATATTAGGCTTCGAACGAACAGCTTATACTTTGATTTGTTTGTTTTTTTAAGTTTTATAAAATTTTACAGTAAACAATGTTGAAATACAAAATGTATTTAATTGTAAAGTTAATGGATCGAAATTAATTTCAAATATACTTGTTTCATATTTTATAACTTTGCATAAAGTTAAGAAACATTTGAACGTAAGTCACGTTTGTCAAGTTTTGTATAAACCCAGTTTAGTTATACTTTGATGTATAGTACCCCAAAAAATCAATTAAATATGGTTCAAATATATTTTAATTACTGGAACCAAGTTAATTAATATTAAACATTTTCACTTATACCAATTGAAATCATAACTTTCGCAAACTGTGTCAATTAGTCCATTTTTATTTAGAAAAGTTTAATTATTTCGTTTATTTCTCCGGCGCCATTTGTCGTTAAAAATTTATTTTCATGATTGCCGGCGCCCCTTAGTCGTTGGGGTAACACAACAGTAACTTGCCCGAACACAATACAGAAAGTAATCAGTATGTTTGTTTACAATTTATAGTTCCTAATGTAAAGTATTATTTGTATTGGCGATAGATTCCAGTGTAAGAGTTCATAAAAAAAATGAGTGTATACTTATGACCATACGATAAAAGTGAAGACATATAAATAAATACATACGCATTATAATTCGTACAGTAAATCTGTACAAGCAAGACCTATATGTAAATAAATAATACTAGTATTTAAATACACAAATTATATAATATACTTTTGAAGTGATACTGATTATATGCAAAATACATATTATAATAATAAATGATAATAAAAACGTAACTACTACAACGATACACAGGCAGTAAACGTGATTGATGAAAACAAGAGCAAAGTAAACCCGGATCAGCGTCACCGACCCAAGCGTAACGGTTAATTGATATTCACTGTTCATTGTGACTACAGAAGTTTCCACTTAAAAAAACATAGTAGGTATAGTCACTTATTATTATAACAAACGTGATAAGACACGACCACTGGAGACTGGTAGGTTACGACAATTGTATCAAATCGCAACCATCACGAATCTGGTGTAACATGCGCCATAAGGGTACAATTTCTGCAAACAAAGAGCAGAATGATGCAAAACCATGATAGCGTTTCACATGCTATAGTGACAATATCCAAACACACAAACAACTGTGTCTACTTTACCGACGTGACTGATGAAACAATTAGTAGGTACAACCATCGGGCCGTGGACGCTCTGGTGCGGGACATTGTGGATTACAATTTAAAATGGTATTAAAGATAAAAATGAAGCCACCATAAAGGAAATATAATCTCTATGAAAAATAGGTAATATAGTATAGTGTAAAGTAATGTAACGTAACGTAAAGTAATGAACGTATAATATTTAATACTTAAGTAGAATAACAATAGTTACTCACAAGTAAAACGATTTTTAACTAGACTAATAAAATTAACGACAGCAAAAAAAATGGCGCGGAGCAAGAGTCTGCAGAAAAAAAAGCGTACTATTTAGACATATATCCCGTAACCAATCGAAAAAGTGCCTAAGCTCAACCGTTGTTGGTTCCCGTTGGTTCATATCCGTCATAAGTCATAAGACCGTCATAGTGTCTCTAATAACGTAGAACTCTCATAATGTAGCATATTGTCGCCTTTCGCGGATCATCTGCTGTGTATCTCTGTATCTCGTAGCTTGGAGGCGTACATAATGGCTAAGACCACGCGACAGATTCGTAGTCCGGTGAAGCTGTTAAGGCCTTGCTAGAACTTCGAGATAAAAAAGAACGCGAGAGGCATTGCCGATGTCTCTGTCGTCGCCACTATATTTTGTTTCCCAGCATCTACCAACAATCTCCTTTAGCTACAGGTAATTTTCATCTATTTTACGATTACTATTATGGATTATTTAGGCGAATGAAAAGTAATTCTTTTACGTACTTTTACTTTAAAACTTTAACCCACTTGAAAAATTTATACCCAGTAATTCCATCACTAGTCCTATTACTTGACCGTGCTCCTGTAGAAAAAATATGCTATACTGTTCTCTCAATACAATGGTCAGTGAGACGGTAATTTTTCATGTCAGAGTCGCGATAACGTGTGGTCAGGTGCTAGAATGATTTGTGACTCTCGCCTTATTATGAACACCACTGCTTCTTGACTTCTAGATGTAAGACAATCACTGTCTTGTACTATGATGTCAGATAAGATTATTTTATGTAAATATTCGTATTATTTTGAAATAAATATGATACAATACGTTCTTTAAGTAATAGAGCAAAACATTTGTGCTTGACAAGAAGTTCATAGAAGCGTACTTAAATGTGTCGCTTTCTACTCCCCGATGACGTGAGAGCGTAGGTGACGGAAAAGAACGCTGTAACTCTAGCCCACGATACCAAATCTCCTGTGGAAAATTGCGATATCCATGGCGACAGATAGGATAGGCTTCTCGAGTATATCTAAGCGTCTGGCGTAATGGAGGCTAGCACAATCCTCGAAAGTATTCAATTTCAACAATTTCTGATACCAGCCCGTTGCTCGTCTTTCACTTTGACTCATGGACGTTTCCACTTCTAACGATGAAGATCAAGAACATTTTAAATTTAGTTTTTACTATCTCAATATCAACTAGTTACTTTATGATACACCGAATTAAAATATGTTTATTTATAAAATTTAATTTATATATTATCTTATTTGTAAAGCCGTAGTCTCAAGTTTAAATTGTGGTTATTAGGAACCAACATAATTGCTTTAAATTCAAATAGCCACTGGTACTTTTGTCACATAAAATATTACGACAATTATGCCCAATTCTGAACAGTGAGAATTCTATTATAATCATTTCGCTCAATATATTCTAATAAAGAATGTATGTTTTGCTACATGTACTGCATTAAGCTGTTGGTATTAGTAACAGAGTTTTGATTCCACAATAAAGGTCTGGTAAAATGTATATATACAACCTGAATGGTTTAAACGTAGAACGTAAAGTTCGTTCAACATTTTATGTTCAGTCTAGTCGTAAACATCTGAACTATTACATAATTGGGGAGGTCGCTTTTATATAGTAAATGGTTTTTTTTTAATTAATATCATAATAATGTAATTATTGTAAGATTTCATTCAACATCATCGAGCTATTGTTGTTAAAATGATTATTTGTTCAGTAAACATTAAACTCCATGTAAATGTTTTGGAATACACTTGAATAAAATATGTGGAACGACCCAAAAGTACATTAAGTTCGTTATAACAAATACTAGACAAACTGTACAATGATAAGCTAAACTAATTATTTTACTATATCCCACAGCTAAATGATATGAACTTGATATTGATTATAATTTAATAAGTGACATGACTGATGATTTGTCTCATATTTTGATAGAATATGATCGATACGAACATTTTTGGAATCGCATCAAGATGACCCTAGTCCTTGACACGAAGATAGGTATTCGTAATTCAATGATGGCAGACCCTTGGTCTCAGAGTGCGAAACTATTATATAGAGTCGCATGATTGGTTTTTTCTGAGCTGAGAATTAATTATACTTCACAGTTTAATATGTTTACGAGGTCTGGCGTGAAAACCTATATTATAGAAGTAAAAGTAATTTTAATATCTCATTGGATAATAGTCAATTAAATGACCTTTCTAAAGAAACACTTTCTAATAACTAAAAACTTTAATTATATAATTTACGCGAAGTGCAAATGAATCGTTAATTATATTTTATCATGGGAACATACAAATTGAATTATCAATAGAGAAAAACAAGGTAACACAACACACTCATTGTAACCATTCGAACACGTTTATGACACTTATATAAAAGTTTTCAGTTATACTACTCCCATAAAAACAAATGCTGAACAAACCAGTGGCTGAAACCGTACTGTGAAATTCACAGTAAATAAAAACACCCCGTTACTCAACAAAGGCAGCCAGTAGGGCTTTTAATTGGGGTTGGAAATTGTGATTAATGCCATCAGATAAGCCCAAAACCGACGTTCGCACGAAAAAAGGAAAACGGGTTTTTGTGAAAATACACACACATTAACCTAATTCGTTTTAATTGCCGCGGCTAATCATTTGTAAACACTTTTGAATGACTTTAGTGGTGGCACACGAGTAAATAAAGGAATACAGTGTTATGTAAAAACAAACTATATTTGTTTAACTAAAATATTCTTTTGTAATGAATAAAACATTGCTATTTATGAGGATTTTAAGTTAAAACACATAAATACAATATTTCCTATGTTTGTAGATTATCGATATCCATCCTCACTATAAGATGATTTTATGAAAACAGATAAAAAATAAATTGAACGCTACTTACTGTATGTCAATAGTTATATATGTAAATAGTTTGATGAAATTATTAAATATATTGATTCCATTGTCTCATGTTTATTGTTGTAACACAATTATACAATATATTTACATTTGTGTTAATTGATCATAATGAAATGAAAAGTTCCACGCATTAAGTTACTTTTTATTTCAATTATTTTTCACTTTATAGGCCGTTTTAAAAACATTAAATTTAATTAAAGTTCTCACGAAAATGATTATTTTCTGTTTTTTAATCTTGTGTTTTTTAATTTTGAAATACAATTCAAATATAGTGCTAAGATTATTTTAGGTCAGTGTGGTGAGTAACTTTAATAATACCTCTAAAATATGTAACGAACAGATAGGCAAGAAAGTGAAAATAATTTGTTTTGGCAAGTTTATAAACTATAATGATAGAGATATGTCATTGTGCGCGCATCACACAAAATCTACTATTTCGATAAAAAAAATTAATCTCACTTCTCAATTATTTAGTCCGTATTTAAAAATACATCTGTGGTGTAGTGAGGTAAGCAGTATGTTGCGCAGGACAACGGAGACTAAGTTGTAGGTATCAGCTAGTAAAATATAAAATAATAACGAAACCAAAAAATAATAATGTTGATAGATTGAACAGTTATTGTTAAACTTATATATTAAATTCTTATGGTCCCAAGGCTCTCCTAAATTTAATAGGTTTATTAAAATACCACAGCTACGAGTAATTTCTTAGCACTAATTACGTGGGTCTAAATATTCCATCGTTTTGTCCGTGAACTAATTTTTACCTTGGTGTTTTATTATTTCTTACTAACATTTTGGCCTTATTTTTATCAAATAATTGAAATTAAATACGTCCTAACAACTTTATTACGTGAGTAGACCGTTAACACCTGATCATTAAAAGCGTAGGAAATGACTTCATTACGATTTAGTTATTTAGTTAAATATCCGTTTCTAACGTAAAAGTTTATGGCTTTTTTTCATGAGTATATACATTTTACTTATTATGAGTAAACATTTTTGGAATTTAATATGGGCTCAGGTTGATGGTTTTATTTACTATTAAATGTTAGGTTTTATTACATCTTACTCAGTGGCTTAAATTGTACTATAAAAATTCTTTAATATTAAAATAAGTCTTGGCACTATAAACAAATTAATTCGTTTTTTTTTTTATCTTTATCTTTTATTTCAATTTAAGTAGCAGTTGTCATTCAAAACCACAATATAAAAAATTATGTTAATCGTTTTCTAAATGACAAATTTTACAAAACCTTACTTGAAATACATAGTACATTTCGAGTATTTTCCACTCTATTATAAATAAAAAGCCGACCGTTATAATTCAAAGGTATTTAACATAAATAATTCTTCATTTCTGCCTTTATTTCGGAAACATTAGAAATAAATAAAATATTTCGCCAGAATACCGATAATACTCGAAATGACATTCCAACGTAACAAAGCTAGAAGTCACGAAAGGGAAATAAAGCCCGCCACTAAACGTGCTATAAAAGAACGCTGACACTTACGACAAAAGAAAAAAACTCACTGATAAAATATTAAAATCTGGCGTTCGAGTGAATAAACGGCGGAATATCGGTTCTATATCCGTCGATTCATTTTTCAAAATTCCCCTAATTTATTAATTAATATATATAAAAGAATAACTGACTCATATATCAATGGACAAGCCAAACTAGCCAAAGCCTAAGGCCGTGAAAATTTGCATGCTGGTTTCATTTACACCGTAGATGGGCACTAAGAAAGGATCTTTGAAATTCAAAATGCTGCGTAGTGAAAAATGGAGAAAAAAGATCAGAATGCGTTGTAAAAACACACGATAGAAGTGAAACTTTTGTATTACAGGAAAATATTTTAATTAGCAAATACAACAAAAAACCAACATCACGCGGTGCTCTCAGGTGGTCCAAGTACTGACCGCGCCCAACGTTGCTTAACTTCAGTGATCGGACGGGAACCAGTGATTTCAACATTCTACGCGACACAACGTTTACCCACAACTTTTCGTATCACAAAAAGGTTGTGGATCAGAATTTCATAATCCTTCCATTAAAATTTATACTTCAAAAATTTTGCATGAAATTCTGTAATCTTCCGTCAGAAATACAATACATATATAGATATACAATAAAGAATGTAAAATATTTGCAGAACAGAAAACGCGGAAAAGTCGCGGAAAATTGTTAGGATATACATACAAATGTATCTTAATATTGTTACTATTACAACTTTAAATATATTATAACAATAAGGACCTATATTTTAGACATTGTTAATCCATAACAAATTACGTAAAATTATATTTCGCTGGTATTACCACCATTTTTATAAAACCCTTCATATGGCATGACTTTATATAATATACATAGATCAGTTAAGTATTAATCAACAGTTGACTATAAATCTAATAGCCCTATCTTTTTTATTTTAATGAACGATTAGTCGCCTTCGCGACTATATCGCTAAGCAACATACAAATGTAAACTTAACAATGGTGTACATTAATTTCGTATAATTCCCTAGCATATTTCGAGATGGGGTCAGATAGTAAGGAATTGTACAAACAAATGGAACATACCAGAAGCATTAAGCCGAGATCTAATACCTTCGCTTCGAACACATTCTGCCAGGATGTGGTGCACATCATCGATGAGTCCGAAACTCTGGTATAGTGGTGATGGTATTTTACACATCATAAAGGCGAATTTTTTAGATGGGATGTGTCCTGAGCGTAATCTATATATATATATATATATATTTTATATCATATCTGGCAAACGAACAGGTGGGTCACCTGATGTTAAGTGATGACCACCGTCCATAGACACTAACAACACCAGGGGAGTCGAAAATGCGTTCCCAGTATGTGTTTGGGAGATACGGAAGGAGGGGGGAGAGGATAGGGAGGGGGGAGGAGAGAGAAGGTGGGCCTCCGACGCTCTCACTAACCTAACGAAACGCAACAATGCAAGCACTGTTACTTCACGTCGGTTTTCTATGAGAGGGTGGTAGTACCCCGGGCGATCCGACCCATTCATGCTGAAACCAATAATAGCTTCAGCGTGGCTCTACCACCTACAATTCAAATTAGATTACATTCTATGATTTTTCAAAATTAACTTTAAAACGACTCATCGATAAAATTAACAGTCAACAGCTCGCTTTATCCCGGTCACCACGTATACCGACGTCGCTTAGGCTACACAAAAAGCAACTGCAACTACCGATATGCTAAGCGACTGTTGATAACCGTCACGTGGTGGTGACTATTGAGTTTGTTTGCATGACTGTACTCATTATACAGAATGTTTTAAAACTATTTTAGTATGCGGACATAAATCAGTAATTGCTTAATAAAGTACAATATTTTTCATAGGTACTATAAGAATCAATAGAGGTTGGTAAAACCCACTATTGAGCAGAGAGGTCGCAGTTTAGATTCCCTTAGCTGAATAACAAATTTTTGGGTTATAAGCATAATAAATGTCAGCTTAATGCCTGCCTGTCTAATATTTGTATATGTGTGTATAATAATTGTGTATTTACTATAAAATAAGCTATACTTATTCTGAATTTCGTTACTGTTAAAATGGTATTGTTGTATCATATTGTTTTGTTTGAATTAATTGAGGGCTGATTTTTTTTTAATCCCATAATTTGTTAACATATTTTAAGTTACATCAGTTGTATTTTATTGTAAATACTAGTTATAATAATATATGTGGACTAAACAGTAACCCGAAAATTTCTCAACCTGTCTATAAATATCTCGTGACAATCGATTATATACTTCAGGAAATTAACCAGAAGAAATAACAGACTGTTTTATTCGTAAGATCAAAAAGCAACTATATACTCGTATAACCATTATGGTTATGGTTAAAATCTTCGTATGGAGAGCAAAATTAATGTTTTAGTTCAAAATAGAAATTAAAGTAGAATTCATACGGTATGATATATCGTGAACCATGCACGCCTATAACTAATTATGAAAAGTACAGCTATAAATTGGTTTTGATTTTGTACTAGCTCTCTTAGTTTTACGACATTAATTATTACTGCTGCTCTCTGAATGCTTTGGTCTTGCCTTGTCTTGCTAAAGGATCAGTGAAAATATGATGCGTTTCGTTGCGTTTTGGTATTTCTTCTAGAATGTTTCATTTGTTAAGAAAACTTCTGAGGTGATATAATGTTTTACCTTATTACAATTTTTGTTATTGTTTTATAGATTTGCTAGTTTGAACAAGAACGAGCTTGATGCTAAATGATAATGTAAGCCAAGCTAATTCCAGAGGGATCTAGCTCTCAAACTCAGCTGGCGGAACATACGTGAAGGTGCTTACAGATAATTTTACAAATTAAGGATGGTAGGTAGTAAGCCAGACGGGCATGTCAAATAACTCTACCATTTTCTTTCTACCAGTTTCATCACCATATTTTTCTTCATTCAATGATCGGGTCTTTCAGGACTTGAATTTATGTCGACCGTTGCGGTAATTATTGATCTTTTTGTGTCTGCTTATATTTTCCTTAAGTTCTTCTAAACTACACAACGGATTTTGTTACGGTATTCACTATTTTTTACAATACAATAATATTTTTTTTTCATTACGTTTTTATATGTAATATATGTATGTATATCATATATTATCATATGTATATAAAATAGAGAACACTCGACGTATTCTAATGAAATAATTATATATTGATGCCTATCTTCTAAGAGTAACCAGTAATCAGGACAGTAATCAGTAATTAATCGTTATCCAATAAAATATTTTATTTACATTGGGCATTTAATGTAGATAAAAAATGTCGTGAACGACGTATTATTTCAATTAATACTTTACAAGATATCGCAGTTACAAATGACGCGCAACAAATAAAAATAGTTGTTTGCAAATTCTTCTGAACTGTAAATATCAAAGCGCAACATAAATATATTAAAAAAAACGGATTTAAATTGTTTAGACACATATGGCGCTACCTTTTTTTTTATTGCATCCATGTGAAGTCGGAGCGGGTCGTTAGTATAAAATAAGAGCGACAACAATTTGTTTTGTGTTAGGAAAACAAATCGAAATTTTACTTTGCAATCAAAATCTTTCCTTATAATTATATTGAACTGGGATGATAATCATTACATAGTATAAAATAAAGTCCCCTTCCGCGTCTGTCTGTCTGTCTGTTCGCGATAAACTCAAAAACTACTGAACGGATCTTTATGCGGTTTTCACCAGTGGATAAAGTGATGCACGAGGAATGTTTTGGTATATAATTTGTCCAGGTTTTTTTTATAATCAGGACGGGACAACGTCTGCCGGGCCCGCTAGTTAAACATAAATAATTAATATACAGCATTATTTATATTGAGCATGTTGGAAAACAATTACGTTAAGAAACATTAAAGAATTTATAATACAGTTTTTATCAGCAACACTTACCCTTAAAGCTTTCGTGAGTGTTCAAAGGATAAGGTGAAAGTTTTTAAGTTTGTTTCAACCTACTTTACTATATCACATGTTAAGGGAATTTGTCGTGGTTTGTAAGTTGTTTTTACGATTCTTTTCCTAGAAAAACCCTTTATTACTAAGTCTAAGGTGTTCATCCTATGTTTATAGGGTTTATATCTATTGAACAGTAATAAGTAACCTGTAGAGATTATCACAGAATTTGTTTTACAACAGTCGACATCTTAACTAGTAATTAATGAATCAAAAATGTGTATGTTGAATCCTATATACGAAAGGTGTTTCTTATACTGTAAAAGCCCAAACCACAACGCCTGTTTTTCTTGAATCCATATTAAACTGTCGTAGTTGTGATCCAGGCCAGTATTACTAAAAAAACGCTTTAACAGGGTGTGGGCAAGTGCGTTGTCTTAAGAAAAAAAATTGATAAAATAGTAAGTATTGAAAAATATAAACCAACTAGAAACACGAGCACAATATTCATTCTTTTATACATATAGTAAGATCTTATTCAAGTACGTTATGCGTTTATGTCCATCCCAATTCGCTTAATGGACATTCAGGAAGAGGCTGATTGCCAGTTACGTTGCTGTTATCATTTGCGAAACGTGTTCCATAATTAAACTTAACATTTTCCTACTGATAAACTATTAACATGTGACGTTTTTAATTTTCAAACCTTGCATGTTAAACGCAGGCTTAAAATGGCAGGCAGAGAGCAATAGAACAATTTTAATATACGTTCTACAATTTCCACGCGACTTCATCAGGTGTTTTTTTTTATAACATAGGAGGCAAACGGACACGTGGCTCACCTGGAGTTAAGTGATCACCACCGTCCATAGACACTTGCAACACCAGGGACGTCGCAAGTGCGTTACCAACCTGTCTTAGGAGAGAGGGGGAGAATGGGAAAGGGAAGGGGAGGGGAGGTGGCCTCCAGCGCTCTCACTGACCGAACGAAACGCAACAATGCAAGCACTATTACTTCACATCGGTTTTCTGTGAGAGGGTGGTACTACCTCGGGGGAGCCGGCCCATTCATGCTGAAACCATTAATAGCTTCAGCATAGCTCTACCACCTATTAAACTGGGGTGACAGAGTTTCAACTTGAGAGTAGTAGCTAGCCAGGTGGTCTTAGAAAATACCCTACCACCCTGCGAAGTATGTATCTCTAGGGTTAAGTAAATATTTTATCAGAATTCTCTATTATTAGCATTTTCTCTGATCGTACTTGATCTGCCGTGTCTATAAGCTCTTGTTCCACAACCCTCGGCTATAATTTACACGGCAACGTTTCCGTGTCTGTTTACATTTCATTTAATTAAAACTCTGCCGTTTTATAGGCTCCTCTGTCGTCGATGATGCTACATATTCAACTTTTTACACGTTTAATAACAAAGTAACATCCGTTTGTTTTATGAAATATCAACGATTTACCATTATTATTCTTTTTTTTAAGTACAGAATTCATGAAAATTAATTTATTATCTATACTGGTATTATAAAGCTGGAGGGTTTGTTTGTTTGATTGAACGCGTTAATCTCAGGAATTACTGGTCCAATTTGAAAAATTCAGTGTTAGGTAGCTCATTTATCGAGGAAGGCTATACATACATACAATAGGAGTGGAGCACCAATGAAGAATGTTTCAAAATCGTTTCTTTTTTCCTTCTGAGAGCTTTCGCTGCGTGTTAGCTTTATGTCAAAATAACTATTCCATGTGGATGAAGTGGAATCTAGAACAGTTAGATATATAAACAGAATGATAGAGGCATCCGTCGAGCGCTCATTATTCAAAAAGTACTGAATATATTTCGTTTTCTTTTTTGTTTTTACTTCTTAGAGAATTGAATTCATCTTAAAAATGATTATCACGCTAGCTTCATTTAATGTAAGATTATTAAAATTTCAAGGAATTTAAAGCACTATCTGTTAAGCAATATGTGTTTTCTTGTCATGGAGAAGTGGGCAAGTGGTATGGTATTTTTGTTTTATCCTTTGTTATAATACATAAAATATATTGTTGACATAATAAACAAGGAAGACGTAGTAAGAGGTACCAGGCAGTTTTTTAATAGATAAATATCTACATTATAATAGACTAGCTGGCCCCGCGGACGATATCCCGCCCTGATAATAAAAAAAACCTAGACAAATTATATACATAAACTATCCTCATGAATCACTTTATCTACTGGTGAGAACCGCATGAAAATCCGTTCAATAGTTTTTGAGTTTATCGCGAGCAGACAGACAGACAAACGTAGCAGAGAACTTGGTTTTATAATATGTAGTGATATTGCGTGAGATTTCATTTGCCTTAATCTGTGTATATTAAATTGGATATTGAGATGTATACGAGATTGGTAAATTACAACATCGTTTGACAGATTATTAATGTTGATACACTTAGTGTTTTTTAATGGATATTTTTATGCTATTCACTTTATTATAAACTATCCTCTGCCCGCAACTTCGTCCGCGTGGAATAGTTACTTTGGGCTATCGCTATCACGCAGCGGAAGCTCTCAAGAGGAAAAAAACCCCGATTTTGAAACATACTTCATTGGAGCTGCGCTCCTATTAGTCTTAGCGTGATGATATATATCCTATAATTTCTTGATAGATGAGCTATATAACACTGAAAGAATTTTTCAAATCGGACCAGTAGTTCCTGAGAATACCCCCTACAACGGCACAAACTCATAAACTTTACCTCTTTATAATATTAGTATAGTTTGGCACTAGGTGACACTAAGCTATATTTATAAGTCGTGAGGGTTGGGTTTGGGTTGGGATCGCTGAATTTTTAAACTTTTATTTGGTTATTTAGAGTAAAGAGAACTTGTGAATGCAATTATTTATTTTGGATTTTTCTTATAATATTGTCGCTTGTTTCAAAATTATGTAGAATCTAAGTAGATCTCAATAAATATAATGAATATTTTTGGTCACTACAAGTGTATTTATACTTATTAGAGGTTGAAATTGGACCATACTAAGGGTGATACGAAAGAAAGTTATATATTTTGATAAAACTAAAACACGACAAGAGCTACTAAACAATAGAAATAAATAAAATCAGTAAAGAAACTGAGTAAAAGAAGGTACTGAACTTATTTATCTTAGCCTATGAGTATATAGAATAACTTAGTATATTTAATTATGTACAAGTAAAGTATAAGTTTTAAGTTAATATTAGATTAATACTGCTATCGCTGAGTCAGAAGTAGGCGATAAGTAAAAATAATAAATTTACAGCCGTGAATTTTCTGTACAAAACGCGAAACGTAGGCACGTTGTCCGTTTGTACTGCCGCGACGAACTTTATTATTATTTGTTCGAGGCACGACAACTATTATGGGCAGATAAGTTTACGCCACAGAGGAATTATATATAAGTGCTTTTAATTTAAATGGTATATATGAAGTAATATTTATATATCCATCTTTATTTATATAAACTAGTGGTCGCCCAGTGGTCGACATTCGACCATAGTTCATTGATTTCTTAAAGTGTGAACTTTATTAGGGTCCTTTTGTCAAAGGGTTATACTTCTATAATCAAAAGGTATTCATCGTGGCTACTCAGTTATTTGCCACTATTTTTTTAAATTATATAAGCATTACAAAATCGATGTCTAAATGAAAATTGAAATTAATTATAAATTTGAAACAAAAAACAAGCGGTTACAAAAGATGATAAGGTTCTCAAATTCTAAGTAAACATTACGAAAATAAAGAAATTTATCTTAACTCATGACACAATTTTCATTTAATTTTACACGATACCATGGGTGGGTAGTATTTCTGGGTGATATTGAATTATGAGCAATAATGATATGCCCAGTATCATCGCTTGGAAAAGTAATGGATACGCAATAAAATCAAATGATAAATTCAAAACAAAGATGTTTTTAATACTACCATTTTTGAAAATGAATTCATATTTGTTCAAACTTCATCGTCAACTGTACTAAATATGACTGCTACATCAGGTTGAACTGCATCATTGTAAACGCGGAGATCTAAGTCATAGATTACTTTCATGGCCATACAAATTTTCTTATTTTGATTTTCAACTCTCTGACAGTGATCCTTCATTGCAATAATTACTACATTATCATTACAATAAAAAGCATTACTGCGCTCCAATTCGAGAGAAATTTCATGCACTATGCTATCTTTGCAATAGAACACTATTAACTGTTCCTGGAATATATAATTAACAGCAGTGTCGACATCATAAAAATAAATAACGCAAAAAACGCATAATATGGTGAGCGACCATATCCAGCAGTCATTGGACCTAATCTGTGAAAAAAAGAAATAGAACTGTATGGGAAACTTTAGCTTCTTAGCTAACCACACGCATATGTATACGATAAATTATATTTGCCAATGTTTACAAAGTATTTTTTTGGCTTACATTTTATTGAATCATCATTTGAAGTGAGTCCGCCATAAAAAGATATTAAAATACTAAACATTAAAATATTGGCATTGACTTAAGGCTGGTCATATTGCTTTACTTTTATGACAACATGAAGTGAAAGCAGTCCTGTCACTAAAGAGAATAATAATTATTTCAGTGGTTTCATATATTTACTAAAAATAAATTATTTATCAATGAATTATTAATATATATTATGAATTTGTTATAAAATTAACCAAAAATTTGACTAGTTAATTGTAATCCATATGTAACATGGAAAACCAATGATCTCAAAGCGCGTTTATACGCGCTGACAACAGTCGGCGTTCAGTGTACGGCCTGAATAAAATGTATGTAGTTTGTAAACGCGTTATCAAACCGCGCGTTAAGCGCTTGTCATGTGAGCATCGCCTTAGATACTTGATCCTTATCTAGAGTTTTCATAATAACTTCATTTAATAAAAAGATATTACAGTTTCAAGAAAAAAATAACAATTTTATAAGCACTATGCATTTAACGATAAGTATTTTTTTGCCGTGAAGAAGTGGGGCAAGCGGTGTGATACTTATGTGTTTTCCTCTGTACATAAAATATATTATTAAGATAATAAATGTCAAAGACGAAGCTATAGGTATAAGGTAATTTACTATTATATAATAAATTAAATAATATGTATATAACATATTGTAAAAATATATTGATAATGTAATAAGTCGCGTTTCTTAGACACGTTAGTTCTAAAATTGCTATTCTGAGACAATATATCTCACGTATGATTTTGAACTAATTACAAATAACTTTTAATAACGCTTCCACGCGTTAAGTATTGAGATTAAATAACCAGCCACCGATGGTATTATATACAAGAAGTACCTATAACACCACCTTTTTATTTATATTATTACTGACCGGCAATGCAAAACGATCATTTCCTTGAATTTCGATACTAGTCCACACTCGGATACAAAAAAAAAATAGACCAAGATAAAGAAAGGCGCACGGAGAGTAAGACAGAGGAACGTAACGCTTTTTCTTACGTGACGATTTCTACGAGCCAACTCCTACTGCAAGCTGTGTTAAGGATTTTCGCTTCAATAATAAAATCGTACTACAGTCGCAAATACTATAATTTTGTATGGTAAAAACCACCGCAAGTGAAGTAAAACTGAGTTACGTGACACGCTTTAACGTAGTAGATATTTAAATGGGCAATAAACTCTGATTTATACGAGTTTAGTTGAATTCGGTGACCATAATATTTTAGTTTAGGGTTTAAGTGCACATTTTTTTTCATTCATCCGATTATTGATGGCGGAAACGCGTGACTGGGAATTAAACGGTACATCGGTCGTCTGCGAGAAAAATTGCTTTTTTAGTAAATATTCTTTCTCAATTTTAATAATTTCATAAATAATCTATTTATAAAATGAAATAAAAACCGAATTATATAATAAATTCATCCAAATTTAATATTTCTTAATTTTTCATATACGTATCAATATTTACTACATACTAACATAATACTTATTACATATACTTTTAAAATCTTTTTTAACTTGATAATAAAAAATTATTATTCTATTTTATTATTGTTTAATTGTTCTATATTATTATAATTAGATTTGCGGGGTGGTAGGGTGTCTGTACCCGACTGGATCGCGACCACCGTACACCAGGTGGAACACCCGCCATAGTGGCACGTTTGGGCGTGTCGCGTTCCGGGATCAGCCGGTGTATATCCGGGGGGCTGTCCCTGACTGGGTCGCTTTCAGGCCGGCATGACAGCGGCGACCGGCGATGGATAGTATGTCTTTCGGTGGTCGCCATTGTTTTTGGATTGTACTGTGCTTACCATCAGGCACAGTACAGTTACTTTGCCGAGCTACAATAAAAAAAAAAGTCCTCTATAGTCTTACTTGTGTTTAAGTTGTACGTCAGTGAAGCTACTAAGGCCTTGCTAGAGCAATAGCCTAGTCAGTTCGAAAAAAAATGTGTTTAAGTTGTTAAATATAGATTTATTCTTTATACAGATAGCTAAGTTTAAATTATTTTTCAACCTTGATAATTGCGTAGGGAGTCGAGGACGCGGTTGGACCGTGCTGAAGTACTTCGATGACATATGCATTCACGATTTGTCTCTTCCTGGCCACACTTAGTTATCGTAAGTTGGCCAACTTACTTTCATATGCCGCAGCGTACTGCTAAATTGTTAGATTTCAGATATATGTACGCGTTCGTGCGGCACATACGAAGATATGGATGTATCCCAGCAGCTTATAAATGTATGGCCAGCTTAACTCCATGATTAGTTAGTTCGATAAAAATCCGCGGAATTTGCATGCAAAGGAACAACCCTAACAGAGGTTCGGCTACTTTGCCACCCTCGAGCTAGTTGTTGCTCGGTTGTGTGCTTTAAACGCTCGCCAAAAAAGGTCACTGAAACTATAAAGTCTTGTGAGGCCAACCGCGATAGTAACTTAGAAAAAAAATCACAAGATCCATTCGTACTATCGTTCTCAGTGTAACTACTTTCTGACCTTACTTTGTAAGTAAGTATTCACGCGATCGGACGTTAATTTGAAATATTAAGTAAAATTATTGATTCTTGTTAATTTGTATAATTGCTTTTATTCAAAACTAACGGGCCCGGTAGACGTTGTCTCGCCCTGATGATGAAAAAAACTTTAAATTATATACCTAAACCTTCCTTATAAATCACGCTATCTACCGGTAAAAACGGCATGAAAATCCGTTCAGTAGTTTTTAAGTTTATCGCGAACAAACAAACAGATGTGGCAGAGTACTTTGTTTTATACTATGTAATAATTAGGAACTGTTAGTGAAGTCGATTGTATTATTATTGGTATAAAATTTAATAGGAATGTAATATAATTTGTGTTAATTAGGGAACACATACATTATCATCATATATATTAATACGTGAAGCCAAAACTTTGTATCCCTTTTTAAGAAAATTACGTGAACGGATGAACGTGAAATTTGGCATAGTTAAAGTTTATATGGAGGAGAAGTGCAGAAAGCTATTTTTTTATATAAAATGCATTACAAGTACATTAAATTAATTAAAATATGCATTACTCACACTACTGCTTGAATTTTACACAACATATACACACATGTAAATTTTGACAAGTCATCCGTCATTTTACTCTTACGTTCCAATTACCTTTTTCAACATTTTTAACATGGCTGACCTTTGAAATCAATTAGTCAAATTGTAGGTTAATGGTATAACAATATATATATATGTAAATTCATAACATACATTAAAAATTAATTAATACATAATTTATGGAACCACTGAAATAATTATTATTCTCTTTGGTGTTATTGAATGTCAAATTTTTTAGGTGACAGGATTGCTTCCATTTTGCTTCATGTTGTCATAAGAATAAAGCAATATTACCAAAGTCAATGTCAATATTTTAATATTTAGTATTTTTATGGTGAACTCACTTTAAATGATGATTCAATAAAAAGAGCCAAAAAATACTTTGTAAATTCAAAATTACAAAATTTGTTTGCTCGTGAAAGTTATCCATGGCGTAGATATCGGTGGTTACAATGATGCAGTTCAACCTGATGTAGCAATTATATTTGGTACAGTTGATGATGAATTTTGAACAAAAATGAATTCTTTTCAAAAGTTAATGATAGTATTAAAAATATCTTTGTTTTAGATTCATCATTTGATTCTATTGTGTATCCATTACTTTTCCAAGCGATGTTACCGGGCATATAACTATTTGTCATAATTTACAGACTTCATTTAATTCAATATCACTCAGAAATGCCACCACTCATGGTGTCGTGTAAAATTAATTGAGAATTGTATCATGAGTTGAGTGAGTTATTTTCGTAAAGTTATATCTATTTAAAATTTGAGAGTTTTACCACCTTATATAACCGCCTGTTTTTTGTTTCAAATTTATAATTAATATTTCATTTAGACATAGATTTTTTTCATATTTATATAATTTAAAAAAAAGTGGCAAATAACTGAGTAGCCATGATGAAAACCTTTGATTATAGAAGTAAGTTGACAATAGAACCTTAATAAAGTTCAAACTTAAAAAAATCAATGAACTATGGTCGAATGTCGACCACTGGGCGCCCACTAGTTTTTAGAATTATATCATTAAATCGAGATTACTTTCTACAAACATACAATTTTTATTGCTTTATAATCATAGATAATTATTGTCAAAAACAACTACGTCATAAATTGATTTAGTAAAACGCAAAAGAAACGAATGAAAGCTGTTTTCATAGAAAATACGATTTGTAAACACAAAGAATGTAGTTTCTCAATAGATTTATAGGGTATAGTTTACGTCAATCCGAGATGTCTTTGTGACTTGGATAATAGATCAACAATCTAGCTTTACTTTTACAGTACTATTTGTTTCACAAACATCCATTGGATAGTCCTACTTCGTAGGTAAATAGATTAATTTAAAAAAAAAGTATTGACTTCTTTTGTGACAATATTTTTAAAATATACACCATAGGTAAGGTCATAATTTTTAGCTTATCATTCTTAGATTCACTCTTATGGATACTGTCTTGTTACGCCGTTATTAAACAACTTCAAAAAGAAGGAGGTCCTAAATTCAGTTTTTTTTAAATGTTTGTTACCTGAGAACTTTTTCATTTATAATTTGATTTCGAAATACATTCATTTAATGGAATATTTTCAAAGGAGTTTCACTTCAATATCATTAGCTTTAGACGTGGGATGTCGACGAAACACACATGGAACTCTTCAAAACGGAATTGATTGAAGTGCTTTGGATATTGTAGGTAACTATCTAGGGATAGATCGATAATTATTTAAACTGTGGTCAAAGACGTTTTGTTGGATTTTTTAAGAATACAAAATTTTGAAGCTAGTTTTTAGGTCCTATCTTACACTGCTTTTGGTATAAAATTGAGTATAACTTGTACTATAATAATGTAAATAATATAATGCATATACACGAACATCAGACACACAGTCACAGTATTGACAATCATATTCATCAGCGCGTCCTATACAGAACTCGAAACCGAGACCTCCCAGTCCAATAAGTATTCCTACCATCGTGCCAAGTGATATTTTAACCCAACATTCAGAATTTATATTTTTTTTTTTTTTTTTATGTTATAGGAGGCAAACGAACATGTGGGTCACCTGATGGTAAGTGATCACCACCGTCCATAGACACTTGCAACACCAAGGGAGTCACAAGTGCGTTGCCAACCTGTGTTTGGGGGAGAGGGGAGTGGGGAAGTGGGGGATGGGGAGGGGAAGAACGGGGAAGGGGAGAGGAGGTGGGTATCCGGCGCTCTCACTGACCAAACGAAACGCAACAATGCAAGCACTGTTACTTCACGTCGGTTTTCTGTGAGAGGGTGGTACTACCCCGGACGAGCCGACCCATTCATGCTGAAACCAGTAATAGTTTCAACGTGGCTCTAACACCTACAAAACTACTACACTACCATTAGGTTACTCTGTGGTAAATTACACTATATATTAACGTGATGAAATTTATTGTTATTATATTTTTTTCATTTATTAATGGGATACAAGTAAATCCTCTAACATGACAAAGACACCTAACATGACAATAATAACAGAACTTAACTAGACATATTACTAACTTACAATAATGAAAAAACAATAAAAAAGACATGAATATTTTTGTATGTATGTACATATGTATGGGTATATTCTTATTAATGTTAGTTTTTTATTATTATTTATTCATTACATTGTTGATGTTTGTCTTTACATTAAAGCAAGCCGTGCCTCCTTATCGAAGCTCGACATTAACCAAATTAAAATGTTGTACTAATGTCACATTAAATTTCGCAGAAAACATTGAATATAGTCTCTACAACACAAAACTAGTTCACTGTTGACTCAAGCGCATAATATATATTATCGCGTGTGTTTGTAGATAAGGGGTGTCATAAGACCTGTCGGCGACCACACCGCAGTCCCGCCGCCGCCGCCCAGTCACCTACCTCATTACTTTATTGTTCAACCAACCGTGAGATATAAAAAGTTTAAAAACCGGGGAAAATATTTCATTTCTAAACGTAGGAACGACTTTCTAAAAGCGGTATCCTCTTTATGACAGGGATGAGTTGATAATAAAAAAATCACTCAGTTGGTGTTCTTATCTATTTACAACCCTAAAAATTTATAATAAAAGTTTTAAATGACAATCTGATATTGTCAAAAAGTTGAATTATCTTTTATTTAGGCCTCAAATCATACATACATAATAAAGTCTATCGGTCTAATTACAAAAACAAAAATGAACACTGGTTTAATACGAGTTTTACTAAGCAATGCCTAAAATTTTAGACCTAGTTGAACACATGCTTATAATACTTTATTACAAAAGCGTGTCCAAGCGTTCTCTAGCTAAACATCTGGTTTAAGTTATTTATGCAAGCAATTCTGAATAGCATTCGTTCACTTCGATCTCTTCATTCAAAAACGTTCCATTACATACAGAATTTTGCAAACACTTTTCATTTTTGAAAAATATTTTTTGTTCAGATATTCATTAAGAAAATTTACTAATTATAAGTTAAATTGGCTATCATTATTGAGATATTTTAGTTATAAGAAAAAAATGTAATTGTTAAAATAAACAATTTATAAGATTTATGTATTACGTAAAAGTGCGTAAGGCGGAACAACAGTATAATATCAGATTAACTGTCAAATGTCAATAGTGTCATATAGTAGTGTTATGATTGAGTTGTCAATCTGTAAAATTTTTTTAATTTATTTATATCTTCCAAATTAATTATACCCACAAAATTCATATTATAATTTATTACGAAATATCTTTTGCCGGCAAAATGAAAAACAATAAATCACAACAATAATATAAGAACTGTCAACTTAAACGAGTGTTAGAGAATATTCAAACAAGGGTAAGACACTCTTTTGTGATCAAACTTTTTTTTAAGTAAAAGTTCAATGTGTATTTAACTTTTTTTGTAATAAAACGGTTTATATTTAAGTAAAATTTAAGTGCCTATTGTTTTTCTAGGCTAATATCCCAAACGGATTGACCGATTTAGACGGGAGATTTGTACTCGAATTTTCATGGTATCTACTTGTTTAGACTGTATGCCTTTAGGCTTTTCTACCGGGACTAGGCAGTAAATATAAGATTTAATAGATGTATGCTAAAGTCGATAAAACTGTTGTAGATTAAGTAATGATGGCCAACTATAAAAATAAAAGATAATCCAAAATTATTTTCTATTACAATAAAAAACAAGTTGCCCTGAACAAAAAAAAGAAAGTCGCTATCATCAGATTGTTAATAAAAAATATTTAGGGTTCTAGATAAAGGTGATAGTATATTATAACAATAAATAGGAATTTCCTTAGTGACTCACTCACACATTACAAATAATGCAGTATGATAGATTAAAACAAAATGCGATAAAACATATAACGTGATTTAATTACTCAAGATAATCGCCTTATTGCGTTATCATCGCGTGCCCTATTAGCGTCAACCCGATGTGATAAACTTTTTACCTTTTGTTCCTTTGAAGCGATAAGCGACTTTTTTATTTTATACTTCCACTTAATCACATATTCATTAGTCGATAACATGCGTATAATATTTAATAGTAGTCAAAATAATAGGGGCGTATTTGATTTAAAGAGAGCTATTTGAATAAATCAATAAAAATCGTACACGTAAAAATACTTATCTACTAAAAATTATAAGGAAAATAGTGAATTAATATATATATTTTTTTAAGGTAAAAATAGGTTTTAATGAAATTTTTAGGCGCGCAAATGAAATACTCGCATGCACAAATATTGATAAAGAGAAGGTAGTATGGAGAGCGCATGAAGCTTTGCCTTACGTGACGTTTTGTATCAATCAACTCATATCACGAGCCGAGTTAAAGAATTTCGTTTTAAAAATAATTTTCTACATTGAAACTCTGTATTCGGATATATCTTCATACATATATGTTGTCTAATAATTATAATAATATATCTATATATATATATAAGAGATTCCCACCTATATATTACATATATGTTGTCTTGGAATAATGTAGCTTATAATATAAAATTTTATTTCCCTAAGAAAAGATAAAATAAAAAAAAATTTAAAAAAATTCCCCCCCCAAAGGGGGGGGGGGGGGGGGAAAAAAAAAAAAATAAGGGGGGAAAAACATCAGCCCCCGCTAGTTGTATATAAAATCGTTTATCTATACTAATGTTAATAACACAAGAAATCTGATCTCTGAGTTTATCTGTCAGACGTAAAAAAAGCTTTTTGCATTTAAGGGTCTATTAATTAAGGAAGGTTATAGTTCGTCTACCAGCAGAGCCATTATCATAAAAATTGTAAGTCGGAAATTACGTTAAGCGAGAAGGAAAGAACCTTAGTACTAAAATATGTTATAGTATTACAATATCTAATCACTTCTCTTATCAACCTACTTCTATATTAACTTTATATTAATAAAAGTTATTAACTTGATTAATCTAAAATTATTAAAACTTATTAGTAGCTCTTCCAGATACTTTCCATTTTCAAAATTGAATAGAATTAGTGTAATATATAAAACATTCCATTTCCAGAAAATACCTTAAGGATTATATAGTACCTAATATATTTTCCATATTATTTTTCATACCACAAACCATGCCTACAATATACTGAAAATGTTAAAAGCTTAGTAATAAATTAAATGAAAATACTCGAGTTCGTTAACGGCCGGGTTACTAAGGGTTTAGTAGCTATTCAAACTTGACTAAACATAAACAGAAAGAGCTATCGTTCTCTTAGACAATGAAAGGATCTATGTAAATATGTATAGAAATTAGTAATCAATCATAACGGTTTACTTACGATGATGGAGCAGATTAGAAGAAAAACTATGAGTGAATTTTTTGTACTAACTTTAGGGATCACTTGTGGTTGAATGGTTAGATACGAATAGCATAATAGATATGTTACTTTTACATACTATTATTAAGTAATGTAATAAGTATTAAGTAATGTTTTAGATTAAGCAAAACCACTAATAGTTTTGTAGGCAATAGTGTTAGGTTTTACAATAAGGTCCCGAAGCATGTTACGCGTTTCGCCGAACTGTAAGTTTAAGCGCCATGTCAAGCGGGTTTTGGTGTCAAAAGGCTATTATAGAGTGGATCAATATATGAAAAATGGTGATGCTGGAATTGACTCCTCTCTGTGCATCCAGTAAAAACGATAGTATGCTGTATTGGAAATATATAGGTATGTTAAAAAGATGTACCCGATCGAGTTTCTTGCCAGTTCTTCTCGATGACTGGATTGTTTTCCGAACCGGTGGTAGTTTTGACGTCCATAAGTGCCTTATTAGGGACTAAACTGAATAAAGTATTTTTGATTCGATTTGATATGAATCCAATGCACTAATTGTATGCATTATTGCACTTATATACATATATAATTTATAACTTCAGCAAAAATAAAATTTAAATCGAGTCATATAACTTTTTAATTTGCCGACTTGAACATATATTTCAGTTGTTATGAATGTATAGGACAAGCCAAAATATTAGCGACTTCTGAATAACAAAGAAGTAATGAAGTTGTCTTTCAATGCAACGTGCCGATATAAGTATTTATGCGGTTTTACTTTCTTTAATAATTCGCGATTTATTTGCTTTTGTTCTCTTTAATATGGACTATGACGCCCCGTAAGAACATCGCATACATATTAAATTCTACATTAATCACATTTAATCAAATCTTAAAAGCTAAACTTGCGATTTTGTATAGCATTTTTGCACTCTGAGACAAAACCTCTTTTCTGTCTATTTCCTGTTTTAACAAAAAACTTTTTAGAACTATGTAACCCGTTTCTCAATATACATATATAACATGGTTCTGCGTTCATATGAATCAAAATGGTCTATTCGCCAAGTTCTTGAATACAAAGTACACTAGAAAACGTCTCTATAGACGGCATATTTTAAAGTGAAAAGTGTATAGATGATCAATTTTATAACGACCCAGTTTCGTCAACGCTGGAGCGGAATTGAAAAATAACAGCAAACTAATTGGAACACTCCTGGTTAAACCCTTTTCATTCGATTCCCAAGTTATCGACGGCTAATTTAAATGGTTTGCTTCAGCTGCGAATTCCGCGGAATTCGTTCTGAGTTTTTATTGGGATAATTAAACTTTCTATTGCTTTTGAATATTCAGGTGTTGATTGTTTTAACAATTGAAGTTTTTGTTTATATTCATTATGTTATACCGTTCGTAACTCAATAGTCAGTCAAGGCAAAGACATTACCATAAAACTATTAATAAAATCAATTTACGTGTCTAAGAGTACTTTGAATGAAAGCACTAAATTTGGTATTGTAGATAAGGCGAATCATTTCACGATATAAAATAATATCGTCACCAAAAAGCTGACGTTCGAGATTGCGTGCGGAATGGTTGCGAGTCAGAATTTATAAGATTTAGTTGGAAAGTAAATTAACTACGACGGAAAACTTTTCGGTAAATACAATAAGGAAGTGAATGTAGATAAGATAGAAAAAAAGTCGGACGAGACTAAAATAAAACGACAATACAAAAGTAAAATAGTTCGGAACTTGTAATCGACTTTGTAAACATATATTTAACGTCATTTTCATTAAATATATTATTAAAAATACTTAAAATATCACTATTATTTATTAGAAACATAATCTTAATTTTAGTAACAGACAATTTTTCGAAATTAGTTATCAGTGAAACCAAACTCGCTTGTTCTTTCTTTGTTGAATGTGTATAGTAACTATGCCGCATTGCCCTCAAACCAATACTTGACAATACAGATGCAATACGATTGTAACAGATCACGTCATACTTGTGGACGTAGGTTGGTAGATAGTGAACCGCAAAAAAGCACCGCGGCACGGATTTTAATGTCATATCTTGTTAATTGAAATTATTAATATTAGCATGGTTTTCATATCTCTCTTATATTATTCTCATATTTCATAGCTCTGGGATCGATAATTATGTACATTTTTCTACAGTTTATTAATTAATCAAAAATATGATAGGCTGCAATAGCGCAATACAAAATGTTAACTAGTGTTTTTAGTGGGAAGGTGGACGAATATAAGAATAAAGGGAGATCGAAAAAGTATGGATGATTGTGTGAAAAATTATATGTGTATAAAATGGGTGAATACTGAGATGAGGGGAGTGAGGAAAAGGAAAACATGTTGTGCCGACTTTACTACGGTGGGGTAAGCGTAAGAAAATGAAAGTAATATAATACAGGCCGCTATACTATGCGTCGCTAGTCTGACGCAAGTGCATCACGTCATGAGCATGTTGATGTCATCGGTGATGGTTAGTGAAGGGAAATCACAAGACATTACACATCCAAAAATTCAAATATGCATATGATACATTCGAGTATATATAATATATAAGCACAAGTGCGATACGTCACGAGTGTGTCGATGTTATCGGTAACGCGAACAGATTAGTTTTTCCCCTAACAAAAAAACTTGAAATCGCTCAATCGCTCAACGCGGTTAAAATAGCTTTCACTAAAAAAAAAGAAATTAATGAATATTTACTGTTGGTAATATATTTTTTTAAGTTTTATGTATGAAGGTGGTAAAAGACCGAAGAAGGTGTGGATGGATTGTATGAACAATTATATGTGTATAAAAGGTGTGAGTACTGAGATGACATCAGACAAGGGAGACTGGAAAAGGAATACATGTTGTGCCGACCTTATTTAGGTAAGGTAACGGTAAGAAAAAGAAGGTATTACAATTTTATATGCAGTGAGTATGTTATTCCGAATTTAATAAATTATGAGAATGACCAGTAATGCTTTCCAATGTCATAAAATATGAGTCAAAATTAAATTCCGAGCGTAAATAATTACTCACAAGTATGTACTGAGCAGCGGCCATACCTAAAACAAATATCAAAATACTATATCGCATGTGTGAAGGAAATCGGTTTCTTATATATATTTTATATAAGGATTATTAAAAATGTTATCTAAGTTCTGTTTCAACCGAAGTTTCAGGGTCGGTAAAAATGAACGTATAAGCACCGCCAGTAACTTGATTATAACCCGAAAATTTATTAAAGCTTTACTAATGAGTTTACTTTCCAACTTACAGTCTATTTGTGATATCCGATAGTATTTATATAAGGAGTTAAAAATTTATTTGTTATTGTTTCTAATTTTTATTTTTACCAATATATAAATACACTACTCTGTATTGGATTTCGTACTTCGAGGAGAAGAGTGAGACATCCGACAAAGATCGGCTCGCTACAGTTTTGTAAAGCGTTCTCTCTACACAATGACAAACATAGTATACGAAACCGAATTTAGCCGACTATTTCAGTCTTCTCCCCGACGTGCAAAATCAAGAGCCGGATACTATAACCTAAAGTTAGCTTGTCAATAGAAAATTTGTACTCATATCTAATCTATAAAATGGAACATATATTAGGTATACAAAATAGTTTGATTCTATGTATATCTTATATATTAATACGTGAAGCCAAAACTTTGTGCCCCTTTTTAAGCGAATTGCGCGAACGGATGAACGTGAAATTTGGCATAGTTAAAGTTTATATGGAGGAGAAGTGCAGAAAGCTATTTATTTTATATAAAATGAATTAAAAATACATTAAATTAATTAAAACATGCATTACTCACACCAGTGCTTGAATTTTACACAACATATACACTTATGTAAATGAAAAACTTATCGACATCCGTCATTTTAGTTTTACGTTCCAATTACATTTTCAATATTTTTAACATGACTGACGTTGCATGTCTTACATGGCCTTTGAAATCAACTAGTCAAACTGTAGGTTAATTTTAAAATAATATAATATGTAAATTCATAATATACATTAATAATTTATTGATAAATAATTTGTCTTTAGTAAATTTATGGAACCACTGAAATAATTATTATTCTCTTTGGTCTTATTGAATGTCAAAATTTTTAGGTGACAGGACTGCTTTCACTTCATGTTGTCATAAGAGTAAAGCAATATTACCAAAGTCAATGTCAATATTTTAATGTTTAGTATTTTTATGTGGTGACCTCACTTCAAATGATGATTCAATAAAAAATGAGCCAAATAATACTATGTAAAATAAAAATAAAAAAAATTGTTTGCTCATGAAAGTAATCTATGACTTAGATTTCCGCGGTTACAGTGATGCAGTTCAAACTGATGTAGCAATTATATTTAGTACAATTGATGATGAATTTTGAACAAAAATGAATTCATTTTCAAAACTTAATTGTAGTATTAAAACATCTTTGTTTTGGATTCATCATTTGATTCTATTGTGTATCCATTACTTTTCCAAACGATGATACTGAGCATATCACTATTCCTCATAATCTACAGACTACATTTAATTCAATATCATCCAGAAATACCACCCGCCCACCCATGGTGTCGTGTAAAATTAATTGAAAATTGTGTCGTAAGTTGCGATAAAATTCTTTATTTTCGTAAAGTTATATTTACTTAATTTGAGAGCCTTACCACCTTATGTAAACGCTAGGTTTTTATTTCAAATTTATAATTAATTTCAATTTTCATTTAGTTTAATATTTATATAATTCAAAAAATGTGGCAAATAACTGAGTAGCCATGATGAAAACCTTTGATTATAGACAATTTGATTTGACAAAAGAACCCCAATAAAGTACAAACTTAAAAAAAATCAATGAACTATGGTCGAATGTCGACCACTGGGCGCCTACTAGTATATATAAATATAGAACGTTGTTATATGAAATGAATGAATTCCACTACTGTTTGACGGATCGTAAAGAAACGTGGCACACCTAAGTGATTTGTTTATACCTTATAGGAGATCGTGTTTGACCACAATCTTTGTAAATACCCTAAATTTAGAGGGAGTCTGGCTCTTAAGTGCACCTGCCGGAACACATGTATGCTCCGAGTTAGATTCTCAACTTGAGGGTGATAGCTAGATAGGCGGTCTCAGAAAAAAACCTATCACCATGCTATGGTGTGGTCGCGATGTTTCCTTCACCGTTAGCTCTACCTTAGTCGCAAGGATTCGAACCTACATCGATGAATGCGGTATTCGAGTACGCCAATCAAGTGGTTAAGTAACCGTCACCACAATTTCAATATCCATTATCTACAACTTAAGTATTTAATATCGCTTTTAGTTTTATTGTCGTACAATAAAATATATTATTGCATACACTTTTCTCGATCTGAATATTCCTTAATTTAAATCCATGGAATTTATATGAATGAGAAAAATTATATTAAACAGAAATATAAATATAATTTTATATTACGGGTAGTAAATGTAAGAGTAAAATAACAAAAGTATACATTGTTTAAATTCAGATCTACATAACAGTAATGCTCAGAGAATCCTCTATTCATTCTTAATCCCGTCGCTACGGTGTCTACCCTATCTTTTTGGCAACGCCTGATCTACAAACGCGTCCTCTCTCCTGTTTTAAATTGCATGCAGTTAGCTTCTCATTACACGAGGGTTATTTGCATTTGGATACGGCTGTCGTGTCCGAATTTAACTCACTTCTCTTACATTCTATTAAATGCATATGCTATTTGACTGAAATTAGTGTATCATAATTTTTGCCGAGTTATTTTATACCAATCCTAACTAGTCCTAACTAATATTACAAATGTGAATATGAGTTTGTTTGTTACGTTTTCACACCTTAACTACTCAAGTGATCTTCATGAAATATTATATACACGTTTCCATAGGCACAGAAAAGAATGTAGGATACCATTCACCCAGAAAAGAGTACTATTGCAGAGAGAGAAGTCAAATCTACTTTCACAAAAGAAAAGTCACGGGAGTTTGTTAGTATATAATAAATAAGAAAGAAAAAAGTAATTTATTTATTTAGGTAACAGTAAAATAATTTACGATAAAAATAATAGTAGGAACCTTAGCAACTACTGTAGTTGTAAACTATTGTGGTTACTATCGCTCACCTCAAAAACTCATTTGAATAAAGAAAAAAAAACGAGAAACTGTGGTGATTGAGCAAGTGTATCTGTGGGTGTATGTGATTATGTATAACGGTATGTATGTGTATGCTTTAGTGTGAAACTCAATAGGGATATGAATTCGGAAAATTAATTTTAGTTGTACTTACTATATCATTACATAGTATAAAACAAAGTCCCCTACCGCGTCTACCTGTCTACCTGTACCTACCTGTCTGTCTGTCTGTTCGCGATAAACTCAAAAACTACCGAACGGATTTTCATGCGGTTTTCTCCGGTGGATAGAGGGATTGATGAGGAACGTTTTAGTATATAATTTGTCAAGGATTTTTTCATAATCAGGGCAGGACAACGTCTGCCGGGCCCGCTAGTATTCAATATAAGCAAGAAATAAGGTCTAGAAGCCAGCTTATGATTTTATTTATTTATTGAATGGTGAATTGAATTTCATGAATTTATATATTACTTTATTTTAAATTTTTGATCTTAAAGTTGGCATTATATCGATTAAGCTCTTCTAACTGACGTTAAAAACAGATCGAGAGAGGTTACGTATAATAAATAATCTTAAATCAATAAACTATTAAAGTTTGGATAATATTTATAATTTATACATGGAAATGTAAGACAACAGATGTAGATATTTATAACAATTTGATCTAATCTGTATTTTGAATAACATCAAGTAAAGAATATACATAGTAATATTACAAAGTCCAAAATATTGTTTTTTTTTTTTGTTTCAGTTCGCTTATCTCTAGAGCTCCCAGTCAAATTCGATTCGAAAATTACTTTTGGATTTTATAGCCTATTTACTGGGATAGATTATAGGTTATCTAACATCATGTTACGTCCCTTAGGAGGGGAGCAATTTTCACACAAGATGTAAATTAGAAAGAGTATTAAGCCAGAAATAAGTTGAGAATGGATGGGCTCATTACGAAACATGTTTAGGCTTACCTAATTACGTTAAGAATAATGTAAAATAAAAAAATAAATATAAACGCTTATGAAAGCGTCTGAAACAGTTACTTGTTTATAAATGCCGGAAATGTATTAATTTATAGTCGATTAAGAATAAATCAATAATTCATATAATTTTAAGAATACCTACGTATAGGATTTGTTAGACATTTTAAGCTCTAGCCAACCGATTGTAGAGAGTCATTCAATTTTAAATTTTCACTCTCTGGTACAAATCCCTCGGGCGAGGGCGGCTGCGGATGGATAGGGGAGTGTGCTAATAAAGCAAATTAAAGATTAATAATATATTGTCTTAATATAGGTTTTTATACATACTCGTTCGCAAATACAGTCGGCCCTCGCTGAATTCAATGCAAATATTTAAATTGAAATGAAAATGGAATGTTTGATGTAATATATAGTGTAATTAGTTAAAGGCCTCGAATACGATGTTAGATATACATTAAGTAATTATATTTCATAATTTAACTGGCTACACGCCCCAGGTTCACGTGGGTGCAGCGTATTGATGACGTCAAGTGTCTAAGCTATTACTGGTTTCAGCATGAAAGTGTCGGCTGGCTCGGGGTAGTACCACTCTCTCACAGAAAACCGACGTGAAGTAATAGTCTTTGAATTGTTGCTTCGGTCAGTGAGAGCGCCGGAGGCCCACCTCCTTTAAAAAGCCGGCAACGCAAATGTGCGACTCCCCTGGTGTTGCTGGTATCTATGGATCACTTACCATCAGATGACTCGCTTCCTATTTGTCCCTATAATATATAAAAAAAGGTTGATATTATATTAGTCAAAATAGCTACGCAATATTCGCAAACAAATATGGATTACTTTAAGTCTTTAACAGATTGACTAATATCATCCAGTATTTTTCTGCAGGCCTTTTAATGGACATCATTCTCATTTATCTTAGTAGACTTAACCGGCGTTGGCAAAGCGCTTGCGTGTGCTTATGCGGAAAATACTTCTATGACTTAATTACTATACACCAACTTTGGTTTATCTTCTATAAATATAATAACATACATTATACGTACAAACCTTCCGCAAGAAATTCTTCGAATGGCAGTGAAAACTGTATTAAAATCTGTTATGCAATTTAAAAGAACTAAGCGTACCTACGCATAAACAAACGCAATAGAATGCGTACATTTCTACCGCCGCGCCCCGTCGATAGAAAGGAGTGCTTCTAAATCACAAATCGAACAAAAATTCGAAAAGATAAATACATGCAATGGTTTTTGATTAACATAATCTTTTATTAAATTAAATATATAAGATTATAGATATATATATATTAAGTTAAACTTTAATGTAAGATTCTCATGGGTGAAAAAAAAACTATTAAATTCTATTCCTGATTTCGAATAGAAAAAATAGCAGCATTTCTTTCTCCGGACGGCAGATTTTTTACTATCAGGTACTGTAATTGCAGAATTATGATGACGTAAATATAAATTAATTTGCACGTCATAATCACATTCCATTTGAATTTGCAGCGAATAATGTAAAAAATTTGCATCTCTGAGAAATAAGGCGGCTGCTAAACTTACTTTTAATGCCTTTTCTTTGTAAATTAATAAGCCCGGTATAGTCGTCGGGGGAAATTAACACATAAACCGTAGAGTTTCATATAAGCTTATTTTTTAATTTTGTTTAAAGATATGAATAGGTACATGCATGAATGACGTATCTATCTAAGCTTCTTAAAAAATTAAACATTTGTTTTAGGATTTAGATATCATAATAATACCTATATTTCTTTATACTCTATAATATAATTCGAAACAATATTACTTACATATCAAGACATATGTTGATTACTAATTTTTCGTAACTACTAGCGGACCCGGCAGACGTTGTCCCACCCTGATTAAAAATAAATCCTTGATAAATTATATACCAAAACGTTCCTCAGGAATCACTTTATCCACTGGTAAAAACCGCATGAATATCAGTTCAGTTGTTTTTGAGTTTATCGCGAACAGACAGACAGACAGACGCGGTAGGGGACTTTATTTTATACTATGTAATGATATCAACATTGTATGACTGAATTACGATAATGTTATACTAATAAAAGAAGTTAAAAATGAAAATAGATTTTTTAATATCTATCATTCGGTTGTTGCGTTGACTGGCAATTCAAACCTTGCAATGATTCGAAACTTTTGGTTGAAAAAAAAACCATCGTGACGAAATCATACCACGGTGGAATCTTTTTTCTGTTATACCCAACTGGCTGACTTCCACACTCGAGTTGAAAATCTGTCCCGAAGAAACCTATGTTTCCCAGCAGCTGCATATAAAAGCAAGGTTTTAGCGTGTTTACCATCGTAGGTTACATTGTCATTCGGCGTTAGCTAAGATTGTGATTAAACGAGAAAGTTTACAAATACCCCAAAAAAATCAAACTACTTGTTTTTTCCAAATTATAAACCCCATTTTACAATAACTCACTGGACACGTTAATAGACAGACACTGTGCAAAAACTGTGTTTATGTGACTACCATATTATCTACAATATAATTTTTATTTACGTTGTTAATCAACGAATTATCAATAAAAGTTAGTTCAACATAAATAAATTTCATATATTGAACCTTGTAATGATAATTTAAACAAGATACAGTCTAAGAAGGTCATGAAATATCTTCGATCCTTTAATTTTTTGTGTCTACGTCTAAGAGATTATTTATATTGGATCTTATTTTTATAGAAGTAGGGTTAAATTTTGTTTCGTATAAATTTTGAGTGTCACTAGACATTTTATTCAACAGCTTGGGTGATACCCTCGGCCACCGTCATATACTGCACCTGTAGAATGTTCCTATCGCGTCGAAAGATTCAAAGCGCCAAACTCCGACACTCGAAGGCTAATAAAAAAAATAACCGACGTTATTTTAATTGACGTCGGTTTCTCACCAAAAAGAAACCTCACTTGAATTATTCGAAGGCTGCTACCGGAATGAGAAGTATTCGGACTCTGCCCACAATCGTGGCATGCAAATAATTCAATGTGACAGTTCTAACGACGGAACATGTCGTCGCATGTTTTTATTTGGATCGTTTACCGACAATGTTATCTATTCAGATATGCCTCTTGGTATAAAATGTTTTTTATATATAATTTAGAAGCTCACTCTATTGTTTTACTCGTAAAATTGTAACAACCATAAAACAACAGGATTATATCCTAAACAATATAGGAAAATTTATTTCCGATACAATCGAAATCATAATTCGACTTTATTGAGCGGAATTAATAACCAAACAAACTACATATTAGATCGCCGTGGAAGTTAATGCAACAAATAAAAGTGAATTGTCGTTTTTATTATTATAAGGATATATTATTGAGCATACGGCCGAGTGGGTATAATCTCGTGGAGGTATTAAGAAAGTTATACACATCTTAAGAGTAAGGAAAACAAACTTTATTACGAATATCGCGTTCATGATAACTTTTAGTTTTCCGACAATGACTCACAAATACAGATATATTCTGATAGATTACGAAATAAGTATATTTTGTTTATCATTAGAAAATATAGTAGCCAATGTATAAACTATATTTTTTTAATCTTCTTTTAAATTACAACTATAGATTTTTTTATATCATAGGAGGCAAACGAACAGGTGGGTCATATGATGTTAAGTGATCACCACCGTTCATAGACACTAGCAGTACCACAGGAGTCGCAAGTGCGTTGCCAGCCTGTGTTTTAGGTGGGGGGAGGAGGAGAGGGAGGGAGGAGAGGGGAGGTGGACCTCTGGCGCTCTCACTAACCGAACGAAACGCAATAAAGTAAGCACTGTTACTTCACGTCGGTTTTCTGTGAGCGGGTGGTACCCCGGGCGAGGTGACCCATTTATGTTGAAACCAGTAATAGCATCAGCGTGGTTTTACCACCTATAATAGTAGTACCTAATACTTTACTGCATGTTGTAATTGTATGCATACAATAGTTAAAACGTGTGTATGGTAGTTATATTATTCGACATCGTATAATGCTCAGGCCTTGTTCTAGGAGAACTCGTTGCAAGTCTTATTCACAGCGTAAGAGGGCCTCTCAATACAGTAAAACTTCCAGATTCTTCGTTCACGCACTCCGCTCATTTTGTCCGTCGCAAGTGAACCAGAACTCCAAGGAAAACTTTTAATAGTTTTTCCTTATTCAATCAACATATTTTCGCTCTTGGACACTTCTCTCGTTTGCCAACAATTTGTTTCGGGACTTTTTTTCTTCCACTAAATGTTCAGTTACTCAAGCTGCTAACAAATTTCATCTCCTGGGTGCTTTATAAAGTTTTCACCCTAACACAGATCCAAGTCTAGACAGAATATTTTATTACTAACTATAAAATATTTTTATTACATTTATCTATCTGTGTAATTAAAACGATTTTCATAAAATTATAGTCTGTTACTGTGCGCGCAACACAAAAAAAACTACTGGATAGATTTTGAACAAATTTTCTTATTTTTATTTCTGAGATACTTTCAGCTTATTTAAAAAAGTATCAGGATAGCTTCGTCTATATTTAATATAAAGTTATCGACATTTTAAGTAACTACAATTTTTATAAGCATGATCAGTCAGTCAGATCAGATCAGTATTTAATTATCGTGGAGTGTAGTCCTTATATTCTCTCCTAAGCATATAAAATATATTATTAGGATAAGAAGCGACGCAGACGAAGCCGCGCGTATCTGCTAGTAGTCAATAAGTTTCTATATAATTTTCTGTCCTTTGTTAAAGTTCGATAGGCAAAGTAGAAATTGCTTTGTAATAGCAATTTTCGGTAAATTTGACTGTTACTCGTATTGAATTTTTCTTTGATCTTCAGAAATGAACATCGAAAATATATTGTATTGGAACTGTATAACATTTTTGTTATACCGAAACCAATTTTATATAAGCGGAACAGTTACGCCAATTTTCATCACTAATTTAAAGGTTCGTTAGCTTTCGTCACATCTTTGTGCGTATTGACAAATTGGCGTGAACGATAGAAGACATTTTTAGAAAAAAAAATACAATTAAAATTTATAAAATATTGTTATCATTATTATATTAGTGTCCTTGGTAATATTTTCTATGCTATTTGAACCTTAATTATAAACCTGTAAATTAAAAATTGCAATGTTTATAACCCCCACAAATTATAAATCTATGGTAACGAAAAATATGTACACTAAATCATAATGTTCATTATACGGCAATTTAATTTTATAACGAGATATCTCACCGGATGCTGCTGGATACGGAGATAAATTACCAGGTAAAATAGAGCAATCGGAATTGAAAGAGGTAAAAATCAGCGACGAATCGACATCTCCAGGCCGTGACTGAAATACCCGATGAGTAATTTTGAAATTCTCCGAATACCGGTAGTGGAGAGCAAATGTCAGGTCCTAATAGCATTGCGAACATGATACGAACGCTCGAGTGTAATCGAACTTGTTAGTTTGTTTTAATGATTTACTGTTCCTTTTTCGCGTTCTTAACCAATAGCAGACTAAAAGATGTTCATTTACTTTTAAATAGGTTTAACGTTTGTCTTTACGTTTTATTTTAGCAATATATGCGGTTTTTGAAATTGTCACTTCAAAATGGCTGCACCTATTTCATTAATTCTTTTTTGTGGTGATTCTAATTGTTATGACAAGTTTGTTTGAAAGAAAATGTTTGAAAAACCATACGAAAACTTAAAAATTTCAGGTTAAAGATCCGATTCTGCTGTAAAGTTGTCATTTCATTTCATTACATAGTCGTTCAATAAAAGAAATGTCTTGGTGATATTTTCTTTATTAGTACACCCGTGCGAAGCCGAGAAGCGTAGCTAGTTTTATGAAAAACTACATTCATAATTAATAACTTAAATCTCAAGTAATTTTACTAAGCATTTACTTCGAAACTGGTATTAAAATACGACCTATATAATTTTCTAGGATTCTGGTTAAATTTGTTTATAAAGAAATATATGACTATATTATTAATAGATCCTTAAAAATTATTTGAACGTAGAAGTATGTATTTTAATTAAAAAAAAAAATTAAGTTACACACAATTAATTCCACGTAAAAGTCAAGAACGTCATTTGGAAATTAATATTTTTCAAAATGATGAATGCCCTCCCGGCCATCTGTTTAGTGACGCTGAGCAAATAGCGGAACAGATTGTCACGAAACTAACAAATTTCATTACAAAAAAATATCGGTCGGTAAGGAAAATGATTTATAATGTTATTTCGGATACATTCGTTGGAATGTTTGTTTTAGAAGACGTGGATAGACGGGCACCGGTGTCAGATTTCTTTGCTACCAACGCGACGGTAGAAGCTGTAGACGCTGTGTTTGATTTCTACACATTAGTGAAGTGGTATGGTATTTCACCTTACATTTATGCGGTTTTTGATACTTTCTTTTTCTACCATACATCATTACGCCAACAGTTAGTCCTTACCAAATTTGAATTAGTGTAAATGTTTCATATAGATCCATATTCATCTCTAAATATAGGGTACTTTATTATAATCTCTTAATTTAATTTAAATCTTAGACAATCATTAAATATTATAAAACAAAGTCCCATACCGTTTTTGTCTGTCTGACTGCCTGTTCGCGAGAAACTCAAAAACTACTAAACGGATTATCATGCGTTTTTACCAGTCGATAAAGTGGTTCATGAGGATGGTTTTGGTATGTAATTTGTCAAGGTGTTCTCTATTATGAGGACGGGACAACGCCCGCCGGGCCCGCTAGTTAAAATTAATATTATCTTTTTCAATCACAACGACATATGTCCTAACTATATATTATATTATAAATGCAAATGTAGGATTCTTTGTTTGTTTATTACACATCTACGCTTTGGCTGTTTAACCAATCATCATAAAATTGCATTGCATCCTGATATACGGAAGTAGATATAAAGGTTAGTTAGTAGATTCAATAGGTTTCTTATACAACGAATGGTTCACATAAATGCATAGATTTATAATTCAATCGAATCAAAATCAAAACGGTACTGCTCATTGGCAGAATGTTCGGACCTGAATCTACCAATGTCAGTTCTAATCTATGCAATGGGCCGTCGCCTTCGGTGAAAGTATTTTTTTTCTTCAAACTGCCTACCTTATTGGTCTGAAGGGCTTTCATAACTTCACCGAAAAAAAACCATAGATTAGTAGTAGGACCCACTTGGCTAGCTACCACCCTCAAATTAAAGATCTGTCGCCAAATTTAAGTAGCTGTAGTTGAGAGCTAGTTGTATATCTTTAGCGTCTTTTCATTTTAGGCCATGTGGGTATATATTGTGAAATGAAAAATACATACAGTATTAAAATGTTCTCGAATACTTTTATTGAGAAAAGAAAAACGAAAGTAACTAAAAATTATGATAATCTTCAGTAGGTGAATAAATCTACAATTTTAGATATCCAAAACTGTTGAATACGAATAAAAACCTCGCTAATATCATTATGTATTCAAGTAAATAGTCCTGAATATATTAAAATTACCCGTTAACTAATCAATTGTTAACAATTTATATTCTGTTATTTTACTACCAGATCGCATCACTATATGACACAGAAAGACTGGTAGAAATCTTCTCACAATAAATCAACGCACGTGCTGTGGTACGTCACACGACAAATCTCCCGAGTTGTTGGACAAGTATCGGGTTACTTTCATCCGTCTAATGTATATGCACTGCGTTCGGTCTAATCAAACTTGTTGGAAGTTGAACTACTTACTCTGTTTATTACCTAGCCCTGCCTTTATACACTTTGACGGTGTGCTTATATTCAGATAGGGTTGTGTTTAAGATTATATATATTGCTATACTATTTAATTCTTTGGACTATTGAATACTCTATTGTACATTTTGATCGTATACCGATGCGTTTAAGGCGCCAATGTATTTTCTTTCAACTAGCCAACGGTATCGGTATAACGGTATGGTAAAAGTTATTAAATTGCATTGTAGGCAATATAAAAAAAAATGATTTAATACTACGGTATAGTTATCTAGTACAGTAAAGAAATATAAATACATTAATAGTATAATATATAATTAAAATAAATGCATTCAGAGCACATACACACATATAGGTATACATTTATATACATAATGACTATGTATGTATTATTTATAAATACAAATGGTATAAACTAAAAGATATTCTATCCTTTACTAGGTAAAAAATAATTGATGCATCTGTGATTTTTAATTTGTTTATGATTTTGATTTTATGCAAGGTCTGGCGGTTATTTCGATAAATTAGTTCATATGTTTATTAAACATAGTATTTTAATTAACTATAATAATATTTTTACAAACAACATTAGTCACGTGTAATAAAAAAAAGTTACGTGTAAGAACAAAATTATTTATGTACCATCATAATACATTTTATTGTACTTTAAGACTAGTGTTTATTTACTTGATAATAACTAATCTATACTATCTATATCTATATTAATACTATAAAGAGGTAAAGTTTGTTACTTTGTGTCGTTGTAGGGGGTAATCTCTGGATCTACTAAACCAAGTGCGTAGGTAAGTAAACTTTTTTGTTATTGATGACATACTGGCTGGTTGTAAAAAAAAATTTGATTTTGGATTTTTTTTACCAATACAAAGCCACGTTATCTGTGAGTTTTATAGGCTATTAAATCCCTCCCCCCCCCCCCCCCCCTCCCCCCCCCCCCCCCCCCCCACCCCCCTTTGTGAACCCCCCCCCCCTTTTTTTTTTTCTTCCCCTCTTTTTCCCCCCCGGTCCCCCCCCCCCCCCCCTTCCCAAAAACACCCCCCCCCCCCCCCCCCCCCCCCCCCCCCCCCCCCCCCCCCCCCCCCCCCCCCCCCCCCCCCCAAACCCCAAAAAAAAAAAAAAATCAAAAAAAAAACTTATTTAAAACCCAAAAATTTTTTGAAAAAAATTTTTTATTTTTTTTTTTTGGATCCCACCATTGATTTTTTCCAACAAACCATTATATATTAACCTGAAAAATGGAAAGACTTTTTTGTGGAAGTCGGATTTGTAAAGTAATTCAGAGAATAAACGGTTGAACGAAAACGTTTCTTACGAACGCTGCCTTAACAAAGAGAGATATATGATTTAATTCTAGAGAACAGTTGTAGAGCTTGATAATGCCTACAAAGAAGTCAGCGACAGCATATGTCTAACTTCACGGGTTTTTTTATTATCAGGGCGGGACAACTTCCGCCCATACCGGCTAGTACTTTATATATTTTTTATATGACCTGTTATTCTATATATTAGTATATACAATAATAACTGGGTATAAATATTATTAAAAACCTATTGAAGGGTTTAACTTACCAGGTGTTGCATAGTAATGTCGTCGAGAAATTCAGTTTCCATTTTTTTTATGGTAAAAAAAAACTGATATAAATGTGTCCGTTCTATTCAGTAAAAAAGATACATCGGGCTGATAATAACATTTCACTTTTTAAGTTGTTCTTTATAACCCAGATCTAATGATAAATATTGTTTTTTTAACATTAATATTGGTATCCCACAAGTAAATAGGGATGTTTGTGTCTTATTGGGAAATAATTGTGAAGATAACCTCATTAACGTCTCGGATAAAAGATTTATAGTGACATATTTAACGCATGTTTTGTTATGGGATATGCGGTTCAGGTATGGACTTACAGTTCGTAAGCTTGTTGATTTGCATTTATTATTTCAACTAAGTATACATATGCTTGCTTAGATATAATAGCACTGTTGATGCACTGCAGATTGGGATAGGTATATTATAATGTGCTAACGTGCCATTTAAATCACATAAACATTGCCGGTTGACAGTTCATTCAATTCAAAGAATCTTTCGTTTTAGCGTTGAGCGGTATTTCTTTCTAGGAGATACATTTATAATTTTGTGTCATGATATGCTAGTAAGCGTGATCGACGGTATTGCGCTTGCGAGGTTTGCCTTAAAGTAGCGAAACGTAGTATAGCGGCCTGTGTACGTCTCATATTGATATTTTGTATTGATATTGTGTAGCTCATCATATGTTTGATGAATCAATAAACTGCACATAAAAGCGGACACGGAAAGTGATGGTGGCTGTGTTGGTCGCGTGTTTGGACATTACGTCGATGAACGTAGTTTCGAATCCTAGCAACTAAATCGAATCTTTCGATGAAGGAAACATTGTGATGAAATCATAGCGCATTATGGTAGGGCCTTTTCTAAGTACCACTAGACTCCCCTCCCGCGGTCGACGAACCACACGGCGGCGATGGGTAGGTGATGACCTCCGGCCGCCGTAGATGGGGCCTGGGGGCGATGGACACGGGCATGTCCGTCGCCCTGACAGTTTAAACTCACAGGCCCATGTGGTGGAGTTGCATTGTGCCATGCGACTCCCACAGTTCGTCGGGGGCCCCCCCTTCAGGTCTCCATCTTTACCCCTCAACCCAGTCAGGCCTCTTAAGGGCTACACCTATCGGGGCCCGTCCCCGCGTCCCCCCCCCCCCGCAAAGCCTCAAGTCCTCCTAGCTAACTACCACCCTCAAATTAAAAATCTATCGCCATCCACCTGCACTTGAGAGTTAGTCCTCTCTAAGCTTAGCGTGTTTACCATCTTACTGATTCTTACACCATATCATCGTTTAACATCAGATGAGATTAAAGTCAAACGGTGGTGTTATTACAAAAAAGTTAAATACGTATTGAATACTTGCTTTAAAAAGGTTACGAATTAAATGCACCGCGGCCGCTGAATGTTCGCCATATTGCTCTTTTGTCTCGCTTTGGCTACGTTAGGTTAGACTTGCGAAAAAGGATAACGCGAATTTTCCTCGGGCGAGCGCGGTGCATATAATCCAAAACCTTTCTAAACCAAGTATTTAACTTTTTTGTAATAACACCGATAAAGTATATAGAAGCGATTTACCGTTGGTTGCGCCGCTTTATGTATGTTTGAAAATTCCCGAATTATGGATTAAATTTGCCCTTTAAGCCCCCAATTAATTCCAGTCCGCCCCTTTCTACCTTCCCATCCCTTTTCCTGCACATCAATTCGTCCCCCCCTCCCTATTTCATTGCGGCCGCCAGTGTCCTGTTCCGCCTTTAGTCCTGCATCGTCGTGTATCTCTATATATATAATATAGATCTAGTGTTGTGTCCCCCCCCCCCATCACATTTTTGTTTTCGTCGAGTGAACGCATCCTACAACGTCCACAACATTATAAACAAAGTGTTGTGTGAACGTGGGAAACGAATCACCTAGCCGCACCCGTGGCTGCTCGCCGCGATGTGCCGTTCCTTCGTACCCTTGTCTCCCTAGTCGAACTATCGCAATAGTTAATATCAAATATAGCATCCCCGCAATACAGTCCCTTAATTTAGCAAAACCCCCCCGCACCCCTCTCCCCCACGACGCGCATCGCCCGCGCACCAACCATATTAGGTACTAATTTAGTAACAGTTGAATCACCTTGGACAGACAAAACTTCAAAATAATAAGAATACAATAAATACAAATTTTATAATACTTTAAATCCGTCACTTTAAATGCTACCATACATGCAGTAGCGAGACGCCACGCAGTGATACGCCCGACTACAAACAATAAAACACCAGAATAGCGCGATTAACATAATAAACATTTTATTACATTTAGCATAATGGCACCACTTATTTATTGTAATACACGCTGTAAATATACCTATAGTAAAATTATTATTACGAATTTATCATTGTCATGGAAATAATCTTAGACAGATAGTATAGATAAAAGAGTATTTAAATTTGAGTAATAACAATAAAATTCTATTGGTCATAGACATTTCTTTGAATCGATCTGAGATTATTAATGATGTCGTACTTTATATGGAAAATAAAATTACCCATCTGTTATATTCGGTTTGATAAAGCGTTATAGAATCTTCTAATATTTTTGATTTTATGTCTTACTTCTATACAATAAAAGACTTAATTTAAAAGTAAGGCAAATAATGATTATTATTTATTTTTATTCGACCTGACATTACCCATTAGCCTGACGGACCTTTACAGCTTCACCGGCTTTTCAGGCAAGCGCTTAAGGCATTCAGCTATATGGTAACAAGCTCAAAGAAGCGTAAGCTCGCGCCGGTTTGGTTTGTTTTCTTGCAGGCAATATTGCGTATTAGAGTGCGATGAAAGAAGTTAATTGAGATATTTCATATCTATATTTTAATTTATAAGTTACACTAAATGAAGAGATATAAGAGATATTTATACCGGCCGGCAAGACAGCGAGGACCGGCGAAGGATGGCTTGTCTCTCAGTGATCGCCGTAGTTCTTGGATTGTATTATACTTACTATTAAGCATAGTGCTGTCACTTGGCCGTACTACAATATAAAGATGCTTTAATTATTTATAGAACGAAGTTTAACATTCATGCTATATGCTGATATCAAAATATCAGCCAAAAGAGACCACTTTCAGTTCTCGTTTGCTTTAGTGAAAATTCGGTGTTTTAAATGTAGATACGAAAACCACTTTATTCGACGGTTATGACGACGCTGTTCAACTAACCGTAGAGTTGTGGCGTTTCATTGAATACACTGCAGACGGTTTAATTGACGTGTATATCTCAAAGCGACCACGAATAATATATCTAAACATAAATAATTTGTTTTTATTTTTTTTCTCTTTATCTTTATTAAGGGGTTTTTCACATAAAGAAAACAAACATTTAAACAAAAGAATAACAAAAAAAATTAAAGAACAGTAACTTGCAATTTTTTGTCCTTGTACCGACGTCCACCAAATTATAGATATAAACATTTTTGTAATACATTTCTTTAAGGCCTAATGTTTAAAGTGATATGAGGTCACCTAAATGTTTAATTAACCTGATCTAAGAAAGGCTCTATAAAGTGGGTCATGAATGAGGGATTTATCGATATTAAAAAAAAGTCCATACTCAGAGAAGGAAATAGAGGGTACAAGTAAATCGTTATAGGGTAATTATTAAAAGGTAGAAATAACTAGTTCTTGTTTTATATCACATTATTACTCATATTTAAAGTTACACAAAGTCGATATTTTTAGTGGATTTTATAGACCGATTAACGTTATGTGTGTTCAATAATTTTGTCACTTCGAATTTAAAAGCAATTAAATTATATTTATTTGTTATAAGGTCCAAGCATCAAGATAATTAGATATACCTTTTTATAAGTTTTTTCTGTTACAAAAATATAATATTGTTGGGGTTTTTAAAAACGTTCATTTGCAAACTTCACTGTCAAACTACACTGCAATTTATGAGTAAGCATCATTCACACGATAAATTTTATATTGTAATGCACACAATTTAGATATTGATTTACTATTCATAAAAAAATTAACCTTTGTCAACGCATAAAAATGAACCCGGATAGTCACACTTATTAGCTGGTAAAATAGCGTGTATTATCAGACACAACGCCCGTGCCTAATCATTAAAAAAATAACCCACTCAAAGGGGATAATATACCCCACAAATCATATTACGATCTGGTTTCGTTTCGTGCACATGAATATCTATCGAGTGGCTGTCGCACCTTTTGCTACTAATTTTACTGTTAACACAATACCGAACCCTAAAATCATGAATGAACATGAACGTGGCATTAGCCGTATAAAACGGTAAGGGTGACAGAATGACCCAACAAATGCTGTTAAAAGTGTCGCCCCTTCGGGTAGCAGACTGTCTAGTATCTATATAACTTTTATATAAATATATGGATCACAACATGAAACTAAACCACAGGGACATAAACGAACTTGGGGGGGGGGCCCCCCCCCCGGGGGGAGGGGGGGGGGAGCCCCCCCCCCCCCCCCCGGGGCCGAGAGCCCCCCCCCCCCCCCCCCCCGCGGCCCGGTTTTTTTTCCGCCCGGCAACCCCCCCCCCCCCCCCCCGGGGGGGGTCCTAAAGATTTCCCCCCAAAAAAAAAAAAAAAAAAAAAGGGACATAAACGAACTTAATAAAGCATAAATTAGAAAAAAATATATAAAAATAGTTATAATTATGGAAATTATATATCGATACACACGTATAATAATTCCACGTGGACGGAGTCGCGGGCACAGTTAGTGAAAACGAAAAAATATTTTGTTACAAGTTAATTCTCGCTTTTGTAATAAAATATTCACAGAAGTAACACCGTGATAAGATGATCGGTGGTGGTCGGGAATTTATTTACTCTTTTCGACATCTTACTCGAATTGAGCTTTAGAAAAAAAAACATTTTCAAATCAACACATAACCAAACCTGTATTCATAACCAACACCACAACAGCAAGAAAGTGACGTGGCGGCTGTACTTGAACCTCTTTTTTAAGAAGTTAGTTTAATCTATGGATTTTTTAAATAATATTACTATATCAAAATAAACAATAACAGTGAGAGATTTCGACAGATGCAACACGAACTCTTCATAGCCCTCGAACGTGTGTCGCAAAAAACATTAAGGCCAGGGACCACCAACAGCAATAAACCTGCAAAATCCCAGTTAATACCTGACACTATATATTATGATCGTTGGATTTGTGAAGGACATCGTTAATGCTGAACATGTGGCGAAGATGACTCGGATGCGCTTCAGAGGGAGATAGTCATATTTGTACGTACATTTGTAAGCTTTTGGTTTTAAATACAAATTTTGTAATTAATGTAGGTATATTTAAAACTATGCGAAGCAAAAAACATGTTTTTGTTAAGAGACTTATGAAACATAAATATCAAAATGGCGAAAAATTAATAGGATATTTTGTGTGTAAATACTTATAGTGCCACATTAGTGCAATGTACTTGGGAATTTGTTTTAAAATTTCTATTTATCTAATTCATTACCGTGTCGCGTGTATAAGTGTTTTTATTGTAGATTTATAGGTATAATAACTCACATAGAAAATTTAAAATTTAGGTGTATTTTTGTAAAATTTGTTGGTATTAATCCTCTTTCAAACTTTCTCTAATACAGAAAGGTCTCACTGCTTCCTTTGTTTTAACGTTTAAATTGAATTAAAGTTTCAGTTCCGCGCGTGGTCGAACGTTCTCGAACACACTCTTAACTATTTTTTAGGAAATGCAGTCGAAAATCATGGATTTAAAGTTTCGATACCGGATTGATTCGAAATTTTAGCGACTTTAGCACTGAACTCCCTAATTCCGACCCTGAAATGCACTTCTATTTAGACGAAATCTCTACTTGCTATATTTACTACCGTAATCTTAATAAATGCTCTTGATGCGTATGTGAATTTGTTTATAACGCTTTCACGCCTTAATTAGTAAGCCAGTCCTTGTAAAAATTTGTGTACACGTTGCTAGTAGGAGTCGAAAAAAAGACACAGGAAGAAATATTTCACACAGAAAAAAATGCTGTTCTTAAAGGAGAAAAATATATCTTTTACTAGATTAACGTATACAAATTCGGGAGCAAAAGTTAATAATACATAGTTCTTTGACGGCGTCCTTTTTCGATTGAAAGCCATAAGATAAACAACTTTAAACAGGCTAGAAGAAGAGCTATCTGTGTCAATGACATTTTTAAGTAACTTAAATACATAGATATATTAACAGCATCTATTACATTACGAGTAATTACAATAGAAACGAATAAAATTACGTTCGAAATCGTATTGTTTGAACAAACCCTTTTGAGCTTGAAATTTATGCACCCTCGTTGAATTCGGCGCAGCATCATTTCCAACCAAGTGTAGGTTACATGCCCCATTTGAAAACTTCCTGTTGATATTTCAACATAAAAGATTATATACCGCATCGGTGTAAAATAATAATATTTTTCTTTTGTATTTATATTTTCGATCCCTTACTATTCACCCTTCTGTTTTCGTATTGTTCTGCTGGTTGGACTGTTGTATGTGGTTAGTTATTTTTGCGGTTGTATTTTTTTATTCTATTATAAACGTTATCAAAGACTTCTGTTTTACTGTTTTTTCATACATTACCATCTTGTTAAAGCTACTTTTCAGGTAAATGGATAACAATATTATTTTAAGAAATATTAACTTATATGAACGTTTTTGATAGTATGGTCATATTTAATTGGTGTATTTATCCTTAACTTTAAATATAGAGTTTACTTATATAAACATGATTAGGAAACATCTTCAAATGTTATTGAATTTACTTAAAATAATCGTAAAATGATATCTGCATGAATAAAGTATTATTTGCAATTTTTATTTTAGATTTATTTATTTGGAAGACTTACAGCCATAATATACAATAATTAATGATTACAATAAATACATCAAAACGTTTACTAGTCTTCGTCACCAAATAATAAAATATAATCACTTGCATTACTGGGTGTTAAGTGAACTTAAAAATAATAAAATGCAAAAATATTAATACACTATTATTGTTTGCAACCGCCATCATCGGAGAACTTTCTATTTAAAAACGTAGTCGCCTCACTTACGGTAGTATTAAATAAGTCAAAATCACCAACATCGCTCATACTTATACGTTATAATTAAATGTACATACAACTAATCATCGTTTTTCTTATTGCATGTGATACACTCGCATACAATTTACGGACGTCTCAAAGCGGCTCTGGCAATGTTTAACTGAGTATTGTAATACGGCGTGCCAAGTATGGAAACCTAACTAATATTTACAAATAATTTATATCAATTACTTTAAAAGAAGAAAAAAAACAGTTATTTTAAATTAGTGAGATGCATCTGAGTGCTGGACTACGAAAGAGACGGATGAGAGAAATCTACATGTGGCAGAGATGCGAATGTTAAGGTGGATGTGTGGTGTAACTAGGATAAGGTTAGGAATGAAAATATTAGAGGAAGTTTAAAAATAACACCAGTGACGGAGAAGTTAAGGAGTAATAGGTTAGCATGGTATGGGCATGTCATGAGGAGAGATGAAGACCATGTAACTAAGCTTGAATATGACGGTCGATGAATATAAGAGTAAAGGAAGACCGAAAAAGGTATGGATGGACTGTGTGAAACATAATATGTGTGTAAAAGGTGTGAAAACTGAGATGACATCTTGATAGGTGAGAGTGGAAAAGGAGAACACTTTGTGTCGATACTACTTAGGTGGGATAAGGGTAAGAGGATGATGACGAATGTAATGCGTTTTATTCGCAGTTCTTCTCGGTAAAAAATGGAAGCCTTTCAATGGTATAATGAAAAGTTAATTTCTTGGGAGTTGAGTAATATACACGTGTAATAAAAACAATAGCTACGATATGGGTATATTAGTGATATCTGACAAGAAATACATTCATGCATGGGGCTTTAAAATTTAGATGGTTATTGAAATTTTTGTATTAATTTATACCCTCATCATGCAGAGACTACTAGAACAAATTCGTTGGGATTTGATATTATAATAGTGTGTACGATGCATAATATATAAAGGCTAATTTTTTATAAGCATATGTCGTTTTCAAAACTTTTTAATAAAGGAGTATTCAACAGTTACTAATGGGATATAAATATTTTATTAAAGTAGGTGGTAGAGCCACGCTGTAGGTAGCAGAGCCACGCAGAAGTTATTACTGGTTTCAGCATGAATGGGTCGGCTCACTCGGGGTAGTACCACCCTCTCACAGAAAACCGATGTGAAGTAGTGAAGTAACAGTGCTTGCATTGTTGCGTTTCGTTCGGTCAGTGAGAGCGCCGGAGGCCCACCTCCCCTCCCCTCTCCTCTCCTACCCCTTCCCTCCAAACACAGGCTGGCAACGCACTTACGACTCCTCAGGTGTTGTTACATACATATATATATATATATATATATATATATACAGGCTGATGTTATAACAAAACTGATTCCAAGCCTTTTCCATGGAGATATAACTTTCCCGAAACAGAACACTCGTCTCGTTTGTAAGTAATTGTTACACAATGTTGTTCCATGAATCCCTGTTGTGCAAGACGCATCCGCTTCCGAAACGTTGAAGCACTGCTTAACTCAGAGCACGAGTGGATCTAAGCTCGGGAACAAACGATTATTATTCGTACTAAAATTAACTAAGTGTGAACGCGGTAAATCTCTACTGCGTGCTACATATACTCTGTACTCAGTTTTAATTGCCGATTTTATCAGCCACAGATGATAAACTGTTTGATAATTCGACGTTTACTGTTCATATTTAGAATTATTCCATTTTTTGCATGTTAAGTAAGTTGTTTAGGGACAAAACGATATATGGAATTACAGATAAGTAACAAAGGTTTACAAAGAAGTAATGTATAAGAAAAATAAAACATTTATCAAGCAACTGATCTGGATTAGATTCGTAAATTTAATATTTGGGGACTATGAATTATACCATTAAGGTTTGGTTAAGGTGACTAAATAATAATGAGAATAAACAGTGTATATTAATGGAATTAACCTACAAACTTATTAAATAAAAAATTTTACTTGACATTTCTGGATTTTTTTTAACTCTATAGTTTCGTGAGAGTAAAGCTTTTTTGAACAGTGTCATCAAAAAGTAGAATTTATAGTCAAATATGTCTTCTGTTTATATTATATCTAATTCAGTACTAATAACTGTAAAGATTTTAGTAACAACTATTCTATTGATAAACAAAAAAAAATTGACACGATAAAAATAAAGTAGGCTTAAATTTCTTATGAGATTATATGTTTGTATTTTCCTATCGGGCATACAAGTAATTTGAACCCTGTGCAACTAATATTAAAGTTTATTTTGATTTAAATATAATATGTATTAGAAACGAATAAACCGATCGATGGAAAAAAGAGCTTGGTGATACAATGACTATCTTCTAAGTAGGAAACTACATAAACTTCCTGGAACTATGATAAGGAAGAATCACTTGAAACGTGCTAACTTTGACACTTGCACTTGAAGTGTGCCATAAATGTAGCTCGTAAAAGCTTGAGAGTATGTCAAAAAAGTTTGAAATGTTAACGCACTGGGGACCTTGAAAATTTGCATTAACATCTGCCTTCGACTGTAACATCTGCCCTGTATGTTTTATGACCCAAAAAAATCTGATTTCTTTTTAAAACATATTACATTAATCTTCATAAATAATTTTTGAAACAGAAAATATATAATTTTTAAATCCCTAAACATATATGATTTTATTGTTTCTATTTAATATTAGCACATAAGTATGTTTGCTATATATTTTTGTAATTAATACACTGAAAATTCTTCTATCCTCAAATAGTAGTCTCATTAAAATCGTTTTAGTCATTTTGGAGATTATGCCCGATAAATAACGCACATTTCCACTCTATTTCTACATGTACCTGTACATGTGTTTCTTAGAATTGAATCATAGGATGATATCCTTTAAAATCCAACTGTGTAGCTAAAGAACGTTGAAATCTCTCACTTAAGACACAGAGAAATGCTACTCTATAAAGGACAATTATGATCTACATTAAATGCCCAGATAATTAAACCATTCAATTGGATAAGGATTTATACTATATATTAGGTCTTTACCTATGAAATTGCCGTTCTGCAGTACTGGCCATTTCAAATCAAAATAATTTTTGTTTGGCTAAGAATTCTAATTTCAAATTAATTTTATTTTAAAAACATGGAATTCTTTTTCCGAAAGTAGTCATTTGTTTATTGATTAGTGTTACATTTTCATCTTTTTTGTCATCATGGATACGTTAAAAATTTATTTATATATGGTATCGAAAATATTACAAGCATTTTTGAATAATATGTGAAAGATAGAAATAATTACTGTGAGTTTTGCTTAGGAGTTAGATATATTTAATCCCAGTCTTTTCTGTAGTCATTTTTAGATGGACAATTATATAATAAATTACCTAGTATAATTTATCTCGTAAGGATTAGCCGGCATTATGGATGTAAGTATTCAAAAACTTCTTCATACGAGTTAGTTAAAGTACACTTACTTTTCTCTATGTTATATATTATACATATAAACCTTACAAAATAAATTCTCTAAACGATAATGAAAACCGTATTATAATCTGGTGTGTAATTTAAAAGAATTAAGTTAATAAATGGAGAGACACGAAAAGTGATTTAGTTATATAATATATATAGATTTTAGTATATATGAACTAAACTAAACTTATTATATTTAAAGTTTCGAACTTATTAGAAGCAAAACAACAATTTCTGAGTGGAGAGAACATGATGAAATTATGCAACGAGCGATAGAACAAAGCGGTAGCACGTGGGCCCGCGCGAAACTCTCGTTACAAAGTTACATTAGCCGGCATTGCGCTGCGCACATTTCAATGCTGCAACGTGGCTACAATGTCTGTGTTGCGACCCGCGTAGCCTATGCTGAAGTAGTCTATTATTTCGCCCGAAGTTCATTCTCGTTTGAATGTATAATGTGACATTGGAAGTAACTTTTACATAAGACGGTATACAAAATTCATTATTAATATTTATACCTAACTTATATATAAATGTCATGAAGGAATGAAATTTTGTATGCGTGTTATCAAGGGTGCAGAAAAGGATGTAGGCTACTTTTCGTCCAGAGAAAAATATTGTTCCTGAGCGATAAATTAAATCCAACTTAACGGGAGTAAAGCTGTGCGAAGTAGCTAGTATACTATAATATTATATTGCATGTTTCTTGATACAGTTTTAGCTATCCAGTATGTCATCCTCTTTGGCAGTCCAGTTTGGCTTCTCTTTTCACTCCTCACTTGAACAAAGTACATCTCGGTTTGACAATATGCCGTCTCCATTTATATTTATGTACAATAAATATTTTTGTAAGCCTGTAGAATAGTAATATACTATGCAAATATGTAAGCTATACAAATCTGAACAATCAATTTTCCCAAACCACATCTCGGATAACATAAGGCAAACACAAAAGATGTATCGATCAAACTGTATCAAAAACAAGAACACACTATAATGGGCATATAATAATAGGTATAAATCTCAGAGGCCGATTGAACAAACACTGGATTCTATATCGGCGTTGCTGGAATATTGTCTTGTTTATTAGAACCGGACGCGCCCCTGCCTTAGGCAAGGATCCAATATAATGGAATACTTCAACGTTATTTGCAGATACACGAGTACTTACGAGATACGCCCCGGGCCTGTATTAACGTGTATAATAGTGACGACACGAATAAAGGCTCCGGTTGAGACAAATCTGCGGATTACGGAAAGAGCAACTTTGTGTTTTTGCGAATCTCGTCGGTTATTCGCACCCCGAAGCTATTTACGGGGTTTGTTTTTATATATCTTATACCTGAACTTTTAAAAATTGTAGCTATTATTTATTCAATTGTATCTAAGGGATTATTACCTCTTGGAAAAAAACTGATCTAAAAGAAGCCAACAGTGAAGATTTTTTTTATTTAATCAAACATATATAACGATGTATTAAAAGAATATATATACTTTTAAGTCATTAAAGTACATAAAAAAATAATCTACGCTGTTAATAATGAAACACTGTTATGAATGTGAAAATTGTTCTGTTTGTGCCTTTCACGGCCAGAGTTCCGAATCGATAGCAATCAGATTTGGCGGTAGAAGTTGCCTGAAACGTGGAGCCTGCTTTTCATCCAGAACGTACCCAAAAACGTTCAAACGAAGTTTATGGAATAAGATAAAATATAAAAAAAAAACTGACAGAAGACACTTGAAAGTTGAATTGCCCTTATGCCAATCTATTTCAACGGACATATAATAAAGGTAATATTTTGACAAATTTACGCGCTATTTGCAATCGTACATCTATACATATAATAAGAATGTAAATGTAACGTGTCTGTACTTTTTAGATTTTTGTAAAAAAAAAATGTTGTGTCTTGGAATAAGTAATAAAATACATTTAAATTACTTTTCTGTTTGTAAGAACACGCATCACTACTAAAGTACTGCATTCAGGATAAAACCTCACAAATCATCCCAGTCCACCGCAAAATACGAACCTGTACTGAACGCTGCGAATTATAAAATACGCCCGCGACATATTTTTACCGACCCTCCCGATGAAATAACGGCAGTGAACGATCAGTATCAGCCTGTCTATCCAAACAGAGCATGCTCATGGCCACGCCCGCGTAACCACAGATCACGCCACCGTGGTCTTGGGGTAAATTTCGCTCCCACACACCAGACTAGGCCCCCCTCGGCAGCGGCTCAACCCTAGGTCCGTTCCCTCGGCGTGGAGCCCTTGAGTACGCTGCTCGCGCGATACAGTGACATAAAATCTTACAACACTGCAACAACATTACACATGTCACCTCCACACACGTGCTCGCATACACGCTTACACATGAAAGTGAAAGGGTATTATATGTTCCCTTATCGAACAGAAATAGTTTAGAAAAATTATCCGACACAAAATACATATAAGAGCTGTCGAGGTATGTATACTTGGTACACATATATGTTTCAATAACTCATATAAGTATGAATATGTAGCTTACCTTTGGTTAGCTCAGATAGGTCGCAAAGTGCATGTATCAGGCAACAGCCCAAGCCAAGGTGTGCCGTGCACCCTTGAACTAGTTGCCCAAATAAAATCGGCTGAGTGCCTTAAGCGCTCGCCTTAGTAGTCCGGTGAAGCTGTTGAGACCTTGCTAGGTTAATAGCGTAGTCAGTTGGATAAAAAAAACCTCACAAATCGAGTAACGTTTAGTCTAGGGTTCATTAAAATCGGTTCACTCTATCAAAAGTTATTGTAATTTTAATGACGACGCGACATAAGTATGAAAGTAAAGTAGATAAATAAATGAACTTGATACATTCAGATGATTTTATTAGTCACAGTAATATATAAGAACATGAAATATATTTTCTAAATGTTTTCAATTACACGAATTGGAACGTATATGAGATTTTATCCCAAAGATATTTCTATTCTCGGATTTATATTAACACCCAACACTTATGTGGAAGTAGATACACCATTTGTGATAGTAAGAAATTTACACTACAACACAAAATAAGTACATATTACACGCGAAAACGACGTGGGCAATAAAAGTGGATATATCAAAGGATTTCGAAATCTTTGTTAGAGGCAATATAGAGAAGTACACTCTTACTTTGTGTTTTGTGAATTCCTTCAGTCGACGTTTACTTATTATCCGTGTATCATTTTCCTATATACCTTTATATTATTCATACCGATGCTTACTTTAATACTCTCAAAGAAACACGGTTTTACGTAGATTGTGAAGTCGTAGTAAATTCATTTATGACAAGCTTGAGCTCGCGGCTTCCTTTGTTATTTTTTTATACTATATAGATTTTTTCCTTTGATTGCACAATCTCATCTGATGCTCAATGACGATGTGCTTCAAGATACAAAATAGTTAACAAGCTAAGCCTAATGAGAGCTGTCTTTCAAGTGCAGCTGGAATACACTAGAGGTGCTTGGCGACCGATTTCTAATTTGAGGGCGGTAGCTAAGTTCCGAACTTACGTATCGACGCGCTGCCCAAACACGTTATTAACTAAGCCATCATCGCTTTAATGAATAGTAATAACGGATACTTAACAGGAGAGTAATGGCACTTCTATAACTAACTATTTTTTGCTCATATGTTTGCTCGCGATAATGTAGATTTGACCTAACCTCTGGAACAGTGTTTTTTTCTCGATGAGGTCTATCTAGATCTATTTCTGTACTGACTGATAACATGTGTGCTAAATGTCATGATAGTTAGTCGAGTAGTGGAAGCGTGACAAACAAACAAACTGACATTTACAAATTCGCAATACCAAGGTATAAATAAAAATAGTATGTTTGTATATCTTAGATCGATTATGTCCAATACCCTTCGAGCATTTAACATGAATATGATACACCAAAGTGTTTTTATGCTATTCTTTTTACTATAATTCATCATTAGGTGGCGCTGAGTCACATATTATTGTGACGCTATTTCATTATAGACTCCTAGTGAGAACACAATGTTTTATAAACTAGTACAACCATTTTACTATAGGTGGCGTAAAAATCGTTTCCGTATTTTGTTTTTAATACAGTTTAGCGGGAGTTCTAGGCATTATATTAAAATTTAAGCGAATGAGGTCAAGGATAATATTTAATTTGTTTGAATATGGATTCATAACACTTAGTTTCTTAATAAAACTTAAAATTACTACTACAGTAATTGATTAAGTTAATTGATATTTCATTCAAAACAAAAATGGCTTCTAGAATCTTGAAGTCATCGCGTGATATCTGTATGTTAAAAATTAATGCATTCATAACTTACAATTGAAACTTTGAGTAGAGATATTCTTTATAGGATCAAGACTCAGATATAAATTTATAAAAACATTTCCATTACATTTTCCTTATTATTTGGCAATCGGTATGCTTAAGCAATTAAGATGTGTAGATATGACCATTTATATTCGAACAATACAATGAGGATTGTAGGAAAACTTTATAAAAGCATATCACAGTGGTAGTGCTTATTCGAATGTTTTAGTTTGGCTACCGTACTCAATTAAAATTTTCTCGTCAGCCAATCCTCATGTAGGTTTAGTGCCATCATCGAACTTTAAAATACTTATAATAAATTCTATGTGTTCATTGTGCAGGTTGTAATCAGCACACTGTTTTATTTACACGTAACTTGAGTATAACAAAGAAAATTTTATCGTCAACATAAAAAAAAACAAATTACCAACAATATATCCACAGGAGCCCCGTGCGGCAACCATATCTGTTTCTGCGTAAATCTGGGAGAATCTTCGTTCCTGTCTCATATCGTATTCATTAGATTTCATTTGTCAGCGCTCCTTTCTTTGATGAATTATTCACGGCAGAAGTAATTTGTTTACTGTATCTATGTATTATGTACGGAACTAGTTTTGTCGGATTTCATGTACATTTCAATGATTATTAACTGTTTATTTATACGGCTACTCTTGCAAATTCCCAATAGTTGAATCCACCTTATATATATGGTATAGTTCACCGTACTATGTTATATGTTAAGTGATAAATTCGAGGGTGTAAGGGGTGTCGAATAACATCATAAGATTTGAGACACCCAAGCCAACCTCACCTGCACGTGGTGCACTCTGCTGAATAACGAACGAGGCAATGGTGATAGCGGGGTGGTAGGGTTTTACAGCCTGACTGGGTCGCAACCACCATGTATATGGCGAAAAAGCCCGACATAATGATTCGCTTCTGCGGGTCGCGTTTCGGGATCAGTCTGTGCATATCCAGCTTTTTGCAGGCCGGCATGACAGTGGCGACCGGCGATGGATAGTGTGTCACTCGGTGGTCGCCATTGTTTTTGGATTATACTGTGCTTATCATCAGGCACAGTATAGTCATTTTGCTGTACTACAATATAAAAAAAAACTATATAATGTTGTCTAGTTTTAATAACAAATTTATAATACAAAATCCAGCATTACCTATTTCGCTTACCACATCTCGAGTATGTAGAGGTATATAAAAACAAGACAGACACATAAATTCGGTATTTCAACTCTGCCCTCCCAATACATTCTTGATAATTTAATGTATGTCCGTAATAACCGTGAAAAGCTGGATTTTAATGGAAGCTAAAAAACTGGCATAATCTCAATACTAGAAACTGTGACAAACTGGTTGTCCCATGTTTTAGACTTAGTAAAACCAGTAACAGACTTTTGGAAAATAGTGTTAGTTTTTACAAGAAAGTCCCAAAGGATATTACCGATTAGCCGGATAGTGAATTTAACCGCCACGTCAAGTGGGTTTTTGTGTCAGAAGGCTATTATAGAGTGGATCAATATGTGAACAATGGTGATGTCTGGAATTGAATCTATTAAAAACGTTTGTGACATGTACCTAATGTATTCTAAATATTATATATATATATTTGTTAAAAAGATAAACCAGATCGAGTTTCTGTCGATCGAATCGAGTGTCTGGAAACGCGAACTACTGAGCCATAATGAAATTATGCGGTATATTCTGAAATAGATGATTGTTGTAATTTACCATTAATATATGAAATTATTACATTATTTTCCTTTAGACATAGGTTTGTATTCATTCAAGTAAAAAAATTGAAAATAATTTAGTTTTAAGATATAACATAATTATATATTATGCTTATAAAGAGCATAACATATATAGCATATTTAATACAATAAAAATTAATCTGCTAAAATACTCACGTGTACTATAAACATGAACTGGCGCACTATCGCGTTCCCGAATAAGAGCCGGAAATCCGTTAAGAATCAAACCCGCTTTTCATCGCTATCTCATATTTCAAGAGGATAAAACAACAATGTCGGGCAAAGGCCCCTTTGTGCCGCAAACCGGGTTATACTGTGGGTTTTCCTACATCGAAACTTTTCAATAATCATTGAGGGATTCCTTCAGCGGGCCCGTTCGTTTCTTTTCTTTGTAAAGTAAATATTTCTTCCAATTTTCCCTTTAAATTATGTAAGGGAATTTTGTGACACGTAATGAAGTCGTATGTACTATTCGTATTCACGAAATCTAGATCGTTTATTTAGGGAATTATAAAACTTTTCTTCTCTCAATATATTGCAATAAATTTTCATCATATTTTGCTCTCGTACAGTTAGAAATTATAATTACTAGCATGTAATTGTTCTACTGCTGGACCAAAAACATTGTTCCAACAGAAGACAAGTCCATAAACAATATTTTAGTACTCGACGTATTGGTTATTTCAAACGGCGATGAATCCCAATGGTACTGCACCGATTCGTGTTTCCTTGTGAATTGTGATGTTTACCTTCACTGCTGACTAATAATACTACCAATATACAAGAGCAAAACCACGTTAATACTAAAAAATAATTGATACATGTCGAGATATTGGAACCAACGGATATCGAAACGATATTCCGACAATCAAATCATTAGGACTACGAAATATGAAACATTTTTTTTAAAACAGATACGATTACACACGATTAAATTGATTAAGCGATAGCTATGGATCATAAAGAGTTGATTCCCATTATATTACTTTGAGAATTAAATTCGTAACGAAAGTATTACAAACATTTTTAGTGAAACAACTTTGCTTTTAAAATGTACAATCTTTGCCTTTGAAACACAACATCGTGATTTTTAATATATTATTTTTTATACCTCAAAACCCCTGAAATGTTCAGATGTTATCAAGTACTTAGAGTCTACGACTTCTCAAGGTACGGCTTAAAAGCAACTTCACGATTTTACTGCCTTCATATGATCGGTGATAAAAAAAGAACAAAAGAAAAACATGTTTACGTAAATACGGTTACAAGGTCACACACGAAGTAGGTAATAAAAAATACGTTTACATTGATATGCAATAAGGGAACACCATAAAAAAACTGGTAACTTAAATAAATAGTATGTATAAAACACATTATTGCACAAGCAATATTTTAAAAATACGTAATTTACATAGTATAAAACAATACTATATATATACGTCTATCTGTCTGTCTGTTCGCGATAAACTCAAAAACTATTGAACGGATTTTCATGCGGTTTTCACCAGTGGATAAAGTGATTCATGGGGAAGGTTTTGGTATATAATTTATCAAGGATTTTTTTATATTCAGGGCGGGACAGCGTCTGGCGTGGCCGCTAGTTACTTATAAGATTGAAAAAACGTTTGATACAATAGCCAATATTTCCTAATTTTTACAATATTTTATTTTCGAACTCACTACGCTATTGACCTAGCATGGTCATAATAGCTTCACTGGACTACAATTTTTTTTAAATACATATATTTATTTCCATAAATAGTATAATTTTACAAGATTTCTTATGCATAATATATATACCAGATGTCTAGATTACACATAAATCCAGGGATGGGATATCCTGTTATAATAGTGATTAAATTTATGTCACTGCTATTTTTCACATGGTGTGATTACGTTTATTATCACTTATAATTTTTGTTATATTAGATTAAGGTTAGATAAACTAAATACATTAATCGCCATTAGAAGGTTGTTTTTTACATACGGATATAACGGCGATAATTTAGGTAAAATATAGTACTGATAAAAATAATTTTATTACAATTCAGTTATATTTAATGTATTATTTTCCTTTCCTAAATAATTCTGGCAACTATTTAAACACAAACGGAATACGTTTATCGAATGTATAATTGTAAAGATATATCCTAAAAAAATTTTTCAAACGTCAGAGTCACCAGGATCTATATCTCATGTAATCGATTCAGAGATTTAATGGTGAAAAAGTAACTAACAAATATATATAATAATAATAATTTATAGGTTTTAAAGTTAAACCACAATCGAACCTGGTAGTGTGGTCTAAAACGATGAACAACCTAAACCTGACGTGGGTCTGGATCTCAAGTGTAGCTGCTGGAACACACCTATAACTGCTTGTTGCTTGAACCCTCAAGATAGATAAGAGAAGGTAGATGTCCAAGGAGGTTTAGAAAGAAATGTTGTCAAATATTATACAATATTACAAAAAGACAGACAAGAAAATGCGTGAAAAAAATGAATCATTCATTAAGAATAATAATATGGATTGTGTCGTTTACTTATATATTATTTATCACCAAGAATTTACTCTGGAATCGAATACAGATTTTTAATATATTAATGTTGTAATTATATAAAAAAAAATAACCGACAAAACTAGACCATTCAGCAATGTTTTTACGTAATAGGAAAGTAATATGCGATATTATTAGCCAGTAGCCTCATTGTTTTCATTATGAGAAGGCCTGTTATCGTTCAACTAGCAATTTCTTGCGGCTTCGCAAAGGTTTTCTATGCAGTAATTATTTTGGAGTCTTTGTTTTAAACATATATAAATAAGTGACTGATGGAAAATAAAGAATTTTCATAAAAACCTTCATCACATTTTCATCACATTAGGAATTGAATTTCTAAAAAAAAATCCATAGATCTCTCCTACAATGTAAAAGAAACCCACATGCAAATTTTCACGGCTTTATACCAAGTAGTTTGTGCTGTGCGATGGTATGCCAGTAAGTTATTTTTATACATACACTAGCGGGCCCGCGGACTTTGTCCTGCCCTGATAATAAAAAAAAAAACCTTGATAAATTACAAACCTGAACCTTCCTCACGAATCACTGTATCTACTGGTGAAAACCGCATGAAAATCCGTTCAGTAGTTTTTGAGTTTATCGCGAACAGATAGACGTGGCAGAGGACTTTGTTTTGTAATATGTAGAGAGATTATATGTGATTGTCAGTGAAATTGTCAAAAAGAATCATGGCTAAAATTAAACACTCGCAGTACCGGTTTCGAGTCAATAATATAAATAAATTTTAGATGTAATAAAACTAAACTTTGTTATAATGAACAGGCGCCGCGTGCACTAAACTATGTCGCAGTTAATATTGAGTGCGGGAATTATTGGACGTTAGCTATTTGGCCGGTTGTTGCCCGTTGGTCGACGAGGCTACTGCACTAAATAAAGTTTCGTACAAACACCGTCCGGTTAATCGAAGTCGATATTTTGATTTATTGAACACAGTTGCTCTAAATGGAAATGGTCTTTTATAAAAGGAATACATTTTCATACAAATCTGTGAATTATTTACTAACTTTTATGGGGATATAAATTTGTGAGAAATATTAAAAGAATTATTTGTTGATATATATTATAAAATTAGCGTTAAAAAAAATAGTCAAAGCTGTCTTAAAGACAGCCGACAGAAGTGAAAACTCAAAACGCTGGAATAACTGTGTATTTTTTTAATCTTTAAATTAACTATAGTCCGAATTATTTCAGTTTCATAATTTTTTATTTGAAATTATTAACATTAATATAGTTTTCACATCTATTAGTACTCAAAGCAATTATAGTTATATAATTTTTAATACAGTTCGTTAATTAAAATTTAAAAATATGACGGGGTGCACAAACTCAATACAAAATATCAATATTACATACGCCTCTATACTACGCATCGCTATTCTGACGCAAGCGTAATACGTCACGAGCATGTCGACGCCAACAGTGTCGTGAAGTCACAAGATTTAACCCATCCAAAAATTTAAACCCGCTTATGATACAATCGAGTATATACACTGTCTGGCACAAACGCAATACGTTACGAACATGCCCAAGATACCTTTGACTCTTCACAAGCGTTTCGAGGTAATCCTTGACGCGAACCCATAAGTTTTTCCCCTACCATATACATATTTTTTTATTCGCTTAACGCGTCTAAAGAAGTTGTCACTGCAATAAAATAAAAATTGTTGACGACAAATAATGAAATTAATGGAAAATTGTACATATACCATGTTTATATATAACATACAAAATTTAATTATTCTTTAACGATAGAACTTCTCCATACAAATTTATAATACATTTTTCTATAACAAGAACCATGACCAGTAAATACTAATGAAACTATATTTTTCAGCTGTTTTCATACTGAAGCTTCTTTAGGTGTAGTATAAGAGAGGCAAAATGTATTGCCATTACGATTTCAGTTACAAATGCACGGTTACAAGTTAACAACGGGTTACGCGTAAGTATGTATGGGTGTGAATATATCTTATAGAGTGTATATAGGGTAAAAGCAATTTAAAATAAAATTTAAAAAAAAGGTTTCTGAAAAATTAAACACAGGCTGGCAACGCACTTACGACTCCCTTGGTATTGCAAGTGACTATGGACTGTGGTGATCACTTAACATCAGGTGACCCACGTGTACGTTTGCCTCCTATCATATAAAAAAAAACATTGGAAAATAATTTCAAGGATATAGAGTTATACAATTTGTTTACAAAAGAATATGTTTAAGAATGAGTAGGTATGCCAGGGGACGTTTGAAAATAGCACCGGTGGAAAAAAAATTGAGAAGTAATAGCTTAGCACGGTACGGGTATATTATGAGAAGAGAATAAAGTCATGTAACTAGATAAGTTTTTAGTATAAAGGTGGGCGGATATAGGAGTAAAGGAAGACCGAAAATGTTATGGATGGGATGTAGGAAAAATGATATGAAGTGGTGAATACTGAGATTACATCTTACAGGGAAGAGTGGAAAAGGAAAAAAATTTGTTCCAACCCTATTTAAGTGGAATAAGGGTAAGAAGAAAAAGACAATATGTTTAAATAAATAAAGTACAATTCTAACTAAAATATATTCAATTTCAGATCGTTATTATTATAACAATGCTTTATGAAAATGTCACTACGTCTCATGTGTCTTCATAAAACTAGAGAGAGTAACCTATGATAGTGTTAATATCCCGGGAAGCAAGACTTATTGGCCGTTTGCTGTTACTGGGAAATAAATGGGGTAGCCGTCGCGCCGCCTAGCACTACTATACTACCGAACAGTATCGCTACAACGCGGCAACCCGGCAACGTACTGATCAGATACATGTGCCGTTAGTGTACCGGCATGAATTATGTACTACGTTATTAAATACACCAGTAAATACATACCTTGTTCTTGTGGAGATCATTAGCGCATGCAACAGTTACTATTATATTAGTAAAGTTTATTTAAAGTAAACATGGATGTCAAGTAAGTAAAAAAAAATGTTTTTTTTAATATCATAGGAGGCAAACGAACATGCGGGTCATCTGATGTTAAGTGATCACTGCCGTCCATAGACACTAGCAACACAAGGAAGTCGCAAGTGCGTTGTCAGCCTGTGTTTGGGGGAAGGTGTATGGGAAGTACGGAGGGGAAGGGAGAAGAGAGGGAAGGTGGATCTCCGGCGCTCTCACTGACCGAACGAAACCCAACAATGTGAACACTGTTACGTCACATCGGTTTTCTGTGAGAGAGTGGTACTACCCCGGACGAGCCGACCCATTCATGCTGAAACCAGTAATAGCTTCAGCGTGGCTCTACCACCTACAGATTTTACACCACCTACCACCTACAATTGTATATTAACTTGCCGCAAAACTGTTGTGATGAAGCTGGCATCCAGGATTTTAATGCGTTCCTGCTTAGTGTACAGGAACTACCATTAATTGATATAGGAGATAAGAAGAACTCTGACTTGAGGTAGTTTTTTAATACACAATAATAATAAAAATCCTCAACTTTCAGTTTGAATTGTAGCATATATTGTTACTGTAATTAATGAAAAATGCAAGTTTCTTATCTTCACAATATAAATATTTAAGCATTTTTATATCAACTATCCCTCGCCTTGAAAGTAAACAGGAAAATGTACAATTATACAGTATCGTTGTTACTACGCATTTGGCATTTTGACGTCATACATAAAGGCAAACATAATCACATAATCCCTAAGTGCGCATAAAAAAGAATCACTTAAAAAAATGTTCTAATGTATATTTTATTTCTATTAATATTTATGTGAAGTTCTTACTAATATTATATATACGAATGTGAGTTTGTTTATTTATTTAATTATTACTGGTTTAAACTTTAAGCACTAAACCGATGATCATGAAAATTTTCATGCATTTTGTATGGGGTATAGGAAAAGACACGCATAAATAATACTGTTCAAGACGCATAGATCAAATCTACATTAACGCGGGCGAAGCCGTATGCAAAAGTAGTACTTTACAAAAATCAATATAGATTATACATATATACACTTGTACACATATATAAAATTTAAAATGCTTTCAACTGTAGCACTTTGATAAAAAAAACCGCGGGAACACCACCATACCAGTATTACGTACAACTTAGAGTTATCAGAAACGAGAGGCCACTCGATCCGACTGTATAATATTGAATAAGTTTTAATTAAAAATCCCACTTGCCTCGCCAAACTTCTGACGTAATTAGATCGTAGATAGACTGGACCACTAATCCTGGCAACGGGTTAAATTCGTTGTCGTTTGAAACATCTACGTAGACTACAGTTATTTTAAAAGCAAAAATTTAAAAATTAATATGGTTTGTACACATATTTGAAAACCAAATAGAATTGTTTCTTTTCTTTTAATTAATAGCCACTGCCCGCGATTTCGTCCGTGAGGAATAGTTACTTTGGGCTGACGCTAAAACGCAGCGGAAGCTCTCGAGAGGAAAAAAACCCCGATTTTGAAACATTATTCATTGGTGCTCCGCTCCTATCGGTCTTACCGTGATAATATATAGCCTATAACCTTTCTCTATAAATGAGCTATATGACACTGAAAGAATTTTCCAAATCGGACTCGTAGTTCCTGAGATTACCCCCTACAACGTTACTGTTGTTTGGTGCATTTAATACGTAAGTATCCGACCTTTTTTACAGCAAGTATTCAATACGTATTTAACTTTTTTGTAATAACACCCATTAAGTCTATTTCTTATCCACTTTTCTGTCGTACTTAATTGGACCCATCATTCAAATTACAGACACACTTGCCGTTTATAGTTGTGAATCCAAACTATTCAGGGACTCACTCAAAGATATACCCAGTTGGTACATGAAAAATCTTTTAAAATAAGCCTAGAGCCCGTTCGCAACAACTTAAATAACGTCTCAAATGCATATGTAAATGTATTAGCAAACATATTTGAATTCAAAAAATAATCATCGTGCCTCGCTATGAATGCCATGTAAATATTTAACAATATTATTACACGAAGGAGTTCAGCTAACAACGAACTGAGCTCGTTAATATAATATTAATTAATTAAGCTCGTATGAAGCTACGTAACACGACGTGTTAACTCTAGTATTCATTTTCTGCTAACAACCTTGCGTAAGGTCTTCATCACTATTTTAATGTTATAACACAAAGTTCTGCAAACTATGAGATAATGATACTTTTTTATTGTTTATTATATTCCTTGTTTTATTAAATCAGAAGCTAAATATGGATAATATAAAACTTAAGATAACTACTTTATACATAAACAAAAACCTTAAGTAATTTATTTACAGTTTGTAAGTTCATAATATAAATATACACATACATATGTACATACATACACAAATAATCATTTCATTTTTATTGTTTTCATTATTGTAAGGTATTAATATGTCTAGTTAAGTTCTGTTAATATTGTCAACCTAGATAAGGTCTCTTTTGTTAGAGAGTCTACTTAGTACCCAATACTTAAATTAAAAACTATGATATAATTTAATTATACAATAACTTATATATTATATATTAAATAAATAAGACTCATTAACGTATATTTATTTATTTTGACGGTTAATTCAATATACGTCTATATTAATTGCAATATATTTCCAAATTTTACATTTCCTTTTTGAAGTGTATCTTCGTATGTTAGTCCATTGAAATGTTACATTTTTTAGGCCTTACCTTGCGTTTTTTAGAGGACGCAATTTTATTCTTTTGGTGTGTAGGGGGGGTCAGTGTAAAGCTAAAACCAAGTTTGTGGGGTCGCCACCCTTGTCCCACGGCCGCCATCTTGAAAATAGGGGTTGAAATGGTATTTACGATATATCTCTTAAACTATTTATTTTATAAAAAAAAATTGTTAACATTTTTTGTTGCAAATTAAATTCTCTACAACTTTGCTTCAGTAACTTTTTGTCGTAGAACTATAAATAAAAAAGTTATAAGCGAAAATCTTCAGAAATTTGAGAAAAAAATTTATATTTTTCGATGTAACTTTTTTTTTTATCATTTTACGAAAAAATGATATCTGACCATTTTTGTACATCGTTTTTTGAGGAACAACTTTTATTCGCATCATTTTTTCATTAAGTCAATAGCTAAGGATTTACAGCGCTCCGAAGCGAGTACTATTTTTCAGCACTCTTAACTATACCTATTTTAGGTTTTAACTTTACACTGACCCCCCCTACACATCAAAAAAATAAAATTGCGTCCTCTAAAAAACGCAACCCCAAATGTAACTTTTCAATGGACTATGTAAGTGATTTGAAATTCTAATCCGTTACCTTTTTGGTGACAAAAAGTGGTGGAGGTAAACACAGGGTCGGGTAGAGTGGAAGCAATGTGTCGCTTGACTTCGGGTATTAGAGTACAGTAAGACATATGCTCTTTTCGTTTTCTTTTCGTCTCACTTCTACCGCGTATGAATTACACTATTTTTTTTATCATAACATTATTTTATCAATATTATATCGTATTCTAAAAAGCTGTTAAAGCCAAGTCTCTCATCCGCCTTTTTAAGTCACAGGTCCTGGGTTTTTACGGTAATTCCCATTTTGAAACAAAAAGAGAAGTTCAATTTGTTATCTTTGCCAAACTGTGAAAACGTGGAACCGGTTGCAGGCAAAAGCGCTTCCTTCTTTCAACTGTCCTTCGAACATAACATGAAGTTTCTAAGCAGAATATCGTGACAGTGGCGATGACATTTACATTTCTTTATGTGTCCCAGTTTTTCTATTGCAGTTCATATAAATTTATTTGAACATGAAATTAAATTTGCCATCATAATTTTTATCTACATGACTAAATTAAGCATGTAATTATTATAGTTAAACAAGTAATAAAAAAATAATTTGTATATCTATACATATAATAAGAATGTAAATCTGTACTTTTTCGATTTTCGTGAAAAAAAATTGTTGCAATGTCTGTCTGTCTATCTGTCTTTTTGTATGAACACGCATCACTGCTAAAGTACTGGGTTCACAATAAAATCATAAAGCATATCCTCGGGAGTAACTTAGTCTTTGTTTCATTAAAATCGGTCCACTCTATCAAAAGTTATTGTAGTTTTAATGACGACTCGGCGTAAGTACGAGAAAAAAGTAGACAAGGAAATGGGCTTCATACATTCAGATGACTTTATTAATCACTGTTTTTTTACTTAAACTTCCACGCAGACGAAATCGGGGGCACAGCTAGTAGTAGAATAATTTTCTTTTATAACTATAAATTCCCAGTTCGTATATACACGCCCTTGTAAGGAACCGTGAATCTGAGGCACGCTGTTGTCACAACCACAGACCATTTATTATTCAGTCCTCATCGCCGTATGAGATTTAGCACTAATTATTCGCCTTCAAGATGCTTGAACGCTGACATTCTTCAACGGCTGTTGAGCTACGTGGATTAAGTAAAAACTGTGCTCAGTTGTTTATTGAGCAAACTCTGTTGAAAATGTGAAAAATCATGTAAAAGAATATTGCAAGAATGTATACCCCGTGCAGATTCGTAAAATATTTTTTATTAAATGATTAATTTATTTTGATAAATACTTTTGATTATTTTGGTTTTTAAATATTACACTTTGAATTACACTCGAGAATATATACATATTGGAATGGAACATTATACATACTTATCGCATTTATGACATAATTATGAACTGTCATCTCGATAATACTACTTGCCCGTAATATGACCTCAATCGGCCAAATCATTCATAAGTAACATTAGCCACTAACGAACAGATTATAAATATTTATAAGTTTATTAAAGCTGCTATGTACATAGCAATACAATAAGTAATTTTACTAATCGGTTTTACAATCATACAAGCACCTATATTGAACAGATAGATGGGTTTACATATAAAGGTCATACAGAATCGATAAAAATCAGAAATGATCTCAAAATGTATAGAAATAGTTTTTCAGAAAATGACACTGCATTAACGATACCTTAACAACGGGTATTACAGTATTTAAAACAAATCTAACGGTCACATCGTGATATATGCAATTTAGGGTGGCTCGCAAAAGTGAAAATTTTGTTTCGAATCTCTTACGAAAATATGTTAATTTTAAAATGCAGCCCAAAAAAAAAGAGATTGCTCAAAATTAAAAGAAAATCCCAATATCGTCGAAAATCGTTGCTTTTCGATTTTCACTATTTTTTACCATTAAAACTATTAGGATCCCGACATTTTCAAGTCGATATAGGTCGTTCAAGAATTTTTAAGTTTCGAAGTATTCGAGACGATTTTCTCTACAGAAAATATAATTGACAGAAATATTTTTAGTATATTTTTAATTGTTTAAAATTTTTAGCTACCTCTTAATTTTAAAGTGAGACTTTTATTACATCGTCTCAAATTTTTTCGACTGTGTGTTGCATGTCGCGTGATGGTTGGCCGCGGAGTAGGGATAAAGTGAAAGGCGCTCGTCAGAGCAGCCAGGGCCAATATGGCGGCGTCTATAGTTCGCAGCAGCTGACCGTGTAGTGTATAGACTATTATTAGTTAAATGTCTATAGTGTGAAAAAAAGTTTCACTTTTACCGTGGTTTCATAAAACCACACAATCCTTTTTTTTCTTATAACTGCGCTTTTAAAATATGATAAACTAACACATTTTCGTAAAAGGCTTGAAAAATAAAGATTCCTATAATTGCGCATTTATTTTCAACCAGTCCATTAAACGTTTCTCATTAAAATAAATAATACCAATCGAAATCAAACATTGTATAAAACTATTTATAACTTATATTAAACTTGATTACATCAGAATCTATATATTTCATCATTCATTCTTAATATAATACAAACTTTTTCTTATTGACTGTCTGGTTTGATGGTTTGATTAATTACAGTACTTAAATCATTATCTGACTGGAATATATTACTATGTGAACTCTATCAATGGATAACTAACCACCAGTAACCCATGACCGAACAAAAAATCTAGTTATCATTATTGATCTTTGTTTAACATTTCAAACAACCATTATGAGGCGGTCGAATACTAGTTAAGTTATTATAAGAATAATCAACATCAGAATTGTTACGTTAGAAATGAGTATAGATTTCAAACATTTGATTTGGCATCGGAACCATGAGATTTAGTTTTGTAATTTCTAACCCACGATACTATATTTAGAATTGCAAAGTTCGTGTTGATTTTGTAATGGAGCAGTCTAAACTTTAGAAGCGAAAACGTTACGATAGTAAATCTATGAAGCATACTCTCAAAACTGAAGCAAAACCAATAATAATTGGTTTCGGCATGAATGGGTCGGCTCGCCCAGGATAGTACCACCCTCTCATAGAAAACCGACGTGAAGTAACAGTGCTCTTGCACTGTTGCGTATCGTTCGGTCAGTGAGAGGGCCGGATACTCACCTCCCCGCCTCATCTGACCTCTCCACTCCTATTCTCTCTCCACCTCCCCCAAACACAGGCCGGCAACGCACTTGCGACTCCCCTGATATTGCTAGTGTCTATGGACGGCGGTGATCGCTTACCTTCAGGTGACCCACCTGTTCGTTTGCTCCCTATAATATATATAAAAAGAAAAGAATATGAGAATTTCGTTTCATATTGCTGAAGAGTAAAAAAAAATGTTTGAAAATATATTCTTTTTTGTAACATTGAAAGATCTATTGAAAGATATATTGTTGTTTACGTATTTTAAAATGCACAAAAGTATTAACTATAATAAATCACTATATATTATAAAACAAAGTCCTCTGCCACATCTGTCTGTTTGTTCGCGATAAACTCAAAAATAAGTGAACGGATTTTCATGCGATTTTCGCCAGTAGATAAAGTGATTCATGAGGAAGGTTTAGGTATATAACTTGTCAAGATTTTTTTTTAATAGCAGGACGGGACAACATTCGCCGGGCCCGCTTGTATAACTATAAATAAAAATATGAGTTGAGAATAATTATAGCATAATAAACGCATTTTAAACCGCGGGCACATTAAGTTACTAAATAAAATTAATGAATAATATACTTTTAAATACCATATCCTTTTTGGCTTATACTCCAAGATCTCTCCTTGTGGTTAGCTCCAGCTCCTAGCCCGGGATTGTGTAGCGCCAATCCCTAACGTACAGGCTTAGTAGATACCCACTCGTTTAGAAACCTGAAATCCTTTCGGTATGTTGATGACGCTTGTAAATTATTCTTATTACATTATTATGCTTATTATATGCTATATATTATGCTATTATTATTATATTATATTATTAATAAAGTGTATAAAAAATATATATTATTATTATTTGAAGTGCCAATAAATGTGAAAAAGAGTCAATGGTATCAATTTCAATTTATAAACTACTAGCTGACCGGTGTAAGTTCGTCTGCACCAAATCGGTTATTACTCGTTTGAATTGTATTTTTAAACGCGAAAAATCTTAATAAACTAACACCCGATAGCAGCGACACCTACCATTTCCAACTGTGAATCCAAACTATACATTCAGCGAGGGACTCACTAAAACATATACCTAGTTACTATCTGAGAAATCTTTTGAAATAAGCTTAGAACTCGTTCGCAGTATCACCTACCGGAATGTCCAATTAAGATAAAAACTAACCTACATATATTGGCGATAAATGAATTTTTGTCGACTTCAATTACATTCCTTGTGATTAACTATTGGAAATTTATATTTCCCAAAATTAACATTGTCTGATTGTCTATAACACTGAGGGATAATATATCTTTCTAACAGTGAAAGAATTTTCAAAATCAGATCAGTAGTACTAGAAACTACCCTGAACATCCAAACTAACTAACTTCAACTTCAAATTTTTAATATTGGAATTTCATAGATACGTATTCTACCAGTGTCAAGTCAGTCATGGGAGAGTCACCTAATAGGTAGTATTAAATTTTTATTATTAATTTACTTCTTCCAGGCAACTGAGACACACAAAGGCAAACACAACACTTATAGACATCATGCCTTAAATAAATATGTATTGACATAATAATCACTGTTAAGTAAAATATCATACAATAGGATACTAAATCGAGGCAATGAAAAAAAATGTGTTCTAGAGTGTCTTCATCCAACCCACTTTCACATAGTCCTCCCTAATTCTGAGCTTTGCAAGAGGGACTGGAGACCACACGTCTACAGGTAGATCCTCAGTCTACAGATAGTAGATGCAGCAAACTTGCAACAGTCACGAAACTTATATGGCCATGGCTTACAAAAATGTTGCTCTAAATGGAAGCATATGATTTCCCTGTAATTGGGTTGGCAGTCTTGTTTGGGGAGGATAAATCCTGAACATAGGTTTTATAGTGATTAAAATATCTAGTCTGGATAGCTTCCTTAGCAAGAAGGTAAACAGCTTCATTACCCTGGATCCCACTATGTCCTCGTATCTATGCCAGAACTACATACATTCTTAAACAATAATATTGTACAAGTGGAATAGATTAATTGTGATAACTGATGTTTAATTGAAATATGTGAAACACGTCAAAACAATATCAAACGTGTTGTAAAAAGTTTCAATAAGAAGACAAAGGCCTTTCTCACTTGAAGGCAAACAATTTTATTGATTAAAAAAACATTTATATATACTTACGTGTATAGATTTTTTGGGCTAGGAACCATCTCGGGCGTCCACAGAATACGCTACTAAATTATTATCAGAATCTGTTCAGTAGTTTCGGCATGCATAGCAAACACACATACAAACATTGATTTTTATATATAAAGATGAAATTTAAATAATTCACACAATAATTGATTTAAAAATTCAAAAGAGAACATAGTTTAAATTCAACTGTTTTGAGTTTTCACTTCTGTCGGCAGGCCTTATGACCGTCTCTAATTTTTCTAACTCAGTGTATGCCGGCCGTAATATAATAATACAATATTATTCTATTCTAGCACTCGGTATCGGAATTCAGCAAATAGCAAATCTCAAATTGCACCTCTTATAACTGGTCTCAAAATTGCTTTGCTATTGAGTTTGTTAACACACAGCAATAGCCTACAGTAAGGATTCAATATCAGGGAATAATTCTGTCTGCTACATCATAATATAAATAAAATAATCCAGAAAAATAAGTGCCATTTCAAATAGATTGCCCTTAAAATAATGCTTATTAATCAAACTAAGTCGGAGCGGTTAACTTGTATCACTATAACTATGTGTTAGTTACTCGAACGTTACACTAAGCTCAACGCTTTCGCAATTAGGTTTCATAATGATGTTCGTGTTGCGGCTCTCCTTCATTGAAGTATTAACGGTGTAGGGGAGAGAAATCCTCTTGCCTTAACTATATTATATTACGCAATAAAAACTTTAAACGTCTGTCTTCACGACTTCCTTAGATTTGGTTCGATACCTTAACATAATCATAGCTACCTCGAATACTAAAAATTGTTTGTAGATAAATATATTTTTACGTATAATACAAGATATAGAGAAATATAAAATGTTGTCCCGTCGGGATTAAAGAAGCAAAGACGAAATTAAATTGCACCAAGATAAGTTATTAGGTGCAAGTTTTTGACGAGTTATCAAAGATGCATGACACGGCACCCGAAACACCATGTGACGAGATTCGCGCGCCGCAAGTACACGACACTGAGTAAGCAATGTAGTCTAGACTTACAAATGTGTAGAGTAACCATTCTATTTAAAATTTATTAGTATGCATTTTCAGGTATTTTTTTATGATTCGCTTTAAAAAGTCGAATGATGGGTTAATCCTGCCAAAAATATGTGTTTTTCCTATTTATTTATGTGATAAGTATGGATAACATATTTTTAATCATGTATTTTTTAATATTAAAACAATAACATAGGAAATTGATTTGAATTATTAATACGGTGACTATCATTATTGAGTTGTAATTATTGTAGGATCCCTATATATTTAATAAATAATATTATATTTTTTATATAGCGCATATAGTCGTGCAATCCAGCTGATTACAAGTAGTTACTACAGTCTATACCTATAATCTCGACAGAACCACAGGTATGAGGTCAGTCATTATTGGTTTATACTCATGAGGATTAAATTACAATACTTAGAATGCCTTGTGTACTAATTTATACTACTACACCTTGAAACCTAGAATAGCGGCGTGGGGATTATTGCTTTGCCCTAGAAATATGTGTGGTAGACGATGCTCTCGTAGTCGAAGCTTATTCAAGTTTTTTACATTTATACGAATATTTAGAATAATGTCTTTTTTAAACAATTAATTTATATTTGTTGACGAAATAAATAACCACCTCGTGAAAACCTCGTATAATACACACCCTAGTAATTTACTTGCCGGATCTATACTTTTATTATGTCATTGCAATGGAGTTATAATGAAGCGCATTTAGGAAGGTGTCTTATGAATACTGACAACACCGCCCGCCCCAGACGACTTAACTTGTCAGAAGTAAAACAAATGAAGCTGTGGGCAGAGCCGCTTCGATGCGTAATTATGACAAGCGTTAATTTGTTTGAAACTTTCATACTGCTTTTATTAAAAGTTTAAACAATGTTAATTAAAAAATTTAAGATTATTAACAAGGATTCACGTTACATCATAAATAAATAAGTACATTCGTTCCTTATCTTTGTCTTATGTACAAACATAGATCTCGTAAACGAAATTAAGATTAGAATATATATTAATTAAATCGGCAAAGGACACACAACACGTTATTTTTAATTGGAAAAGAAAACAAATTATAGTTACTGAATATTTTTTTTAAATTGATTTAATTGTTATGAGATAATATTAAAACTATGAAATAATAATTGTTTTCAGAAAAATTGTAATATTAACAATTTTTAATGAAACACTAATCTTCGCAATAAAAAAAATCTATATTGAAATTTTGTAGCCGCTCCTATCATTAGACCTCTGAAGACAATAAATACCAAGAGAATTGATGACATACATTTTTGGAAGAAGTGGAAATATTATCATTTTCTACTAGATTCATAACAGTAATATTTATAAAGTAAATGCATTTAACGCTATATCAAAAATACACATTCAAATATAAACTATACTTTTCAATATGACTGTACCTTTAGTATAAATAACTCATTGCGAATTGTATTAATGTTTACATCAATCATTCATAAGACGTACATAGATAAGATGTTGTTTATGACGAATAATTTTCTGTCATCATATCGCTTACCTTTACGCAACAGTTACTGATGACATACGAGGTAATGAATTCGCATATGAATTAATAGCGGGAATATGTGGATTAAAGTGCTACCTTTCACTGAGATGATATTGGGAAGTGAATGTTTGTTTGGAATTCACCAACGTGCTCTTAAGAGGGATGTGATCGTAGCATACATATATATATCTATACATATAATAAGAATGTAAATCTAAAGTGTCTGTACTTTTTAGATTTTCGTGAAAAAAATTGTTGCAGCTGTCTAGGAATAAGTAATAGAATACATTTCAATTATTTTTAGAAATGTCTGTCTGTCTGTCTGTTTGTATGAACACGCATCACTGCTAAAGTACTGGGTTCACAATAAAACCTCATATAAGAAAATCATAAAGCATATCCTCTGGAATAATTTAGTCTTTGTTTAAAATCGGTCCACTCTATCAAAAGTTATTGTAATTTTAATGACGCCGCGACTTAAGTATGAGAGAAAAGTAGATAAGCAAATGGACTAAATACGTTCAGATGACTTTATTAGTAATTGTTTTGTACATCAGGTTCCACGTGAACGAAGTCGCAGGCACTGCTAGTTAATAATAAATCTATATCATCAGTCTATTATCGAGTAAGTCAAGTTTTTGAAGTGAACTCTTCTTTAGGCGTGTTGAGCGGTATTTTTTGGCAACAGATAAATTCATAATTTCACGTCATGACATGCTAGTAAACATGACCCACGTTGACGTTTGTCCAAAGGCATATCTAATATTGTTATATTGTGTTGAGATTGTGCAGCTCAAACGTATGATATGTTTGAGGAATTAATAAACTGTAAAAAATCGTATGTAATTATTATTTGGAGTGAAAGAGAGGCTAATGATAATATCTTCAATTTACAGATTAAGAAATGTAAATAATTCATACGATAATTAAGTTAAAAATTCAAAAGAATACACAGTTTAAAGTCCATTGTTTCAAGTTTTCACTACTATCTGCAGTCCTTATGACTGCCTCGACTTTTTTTCTTCAAGTACATTCATAAACGTTTATATGAAATTTTCCCAACAATTGTAAAGTGAAAACGTAATTTTGTCAACATAACCGATACGAAAATTTTTGTTAAACTCAATTTATATATACAAAATTATTAGAATTATACTTACCCAGTAAATATTTATTTCTCGATAAAGTATACTTCACTTTTTGGGAAAATTTCATGCAGCAGTCGATTATGCTATGGGTGTTGTTAATATTTTCCTAATAGATTATTTGTTAAGGTGACAATATTTCTACATACATTTTAGACGTATTCTGATATAAGTAAAGTAGCCAATCAAATGTACGCACAGCGCAATATCACAGTACCGTTGACGTAGTTTAATGTCATGTTTGCAGGCAGTTTATTACTAATCGGTGGTATTTCTTTTGAAGTTAATTATGATATCATTTGTATGTGTTAATTAATATTGTGGTCAATTTTTATTATGTTTCAAATTTGCTTTAAGATATTGAAGAAGTTTAATTTCATTTGATCTTCCATTTAAAGACCATGATTTATGTTTCTTCATTTTGCTCTAAATGCTTGTCCAATCAGTGTGGTCAACTTTCATGTTTATAAGCGACGCATAAGAAATGGAATGATAAATATAAATTAAGAAATAGATAGTATATAAGAAATTAGGGTTCCTTAAGCGTGCCAAAACGTGATATTAGTATGTTAGATGTTTATAATAGTAATTTTAAATTGAAATAGCTTGTTAACTGTTAGACGTATTATATTGTAGTAAGTTATATAGAAATGTAGACCTCGGTAAGCTCTTATTTTAGTGGACAGCTTCTCAAGTTACTGCCTCTTCATTTGTAATGACATTCATAGTAGCACAGCCTGCTGTGTGTTTTGTCGTCGTGGCTTCTGTTATAATGATAAGATGTGTTCGGATGTATTACTACCTATATATATCTAGTATAACTCCCGCTATGTTGGCAAGTTTGGGCATATAACGGTACGAGATCAGCAGGTATACGAGATAAGGAATTTAAACTGCACAACATCTCATAACGTCTGAAGTCGGTTCTATCAAAATGCTGTGATTAACAACCATATATCTGATATTTATATTAAACTTCTTAATAAACAGTGGTCTCTGATTATGATTTCTATGAAATTTAATCAAGAAATCGTAGGCATGCTCAGTCTTATCAAGTTATCACACTCGCTGCAAAGCGGTGAATTCTAAATTGTCCCGAGAGAGAATGGAATAAGGTGTTAGAGCCATGTTGAAGCTGTTACTGGTTTCAGCATGAATGGGTCGGCTGACCGGGGTAGCACCACCCTTTCACAGAAAACCGATGTGAAGTAACAGTGTCTGCTTTGTTGCGTTTCGTTCGGTCAGTGAGAGCGCCGAAGGCCCACTTCCCCCTTCGATACCCCATTCTCATCTCCCAAACACAGGCTGGCAACGCACTTGCGACTCCCCTGGTGTTGCTAGTGTCTATGGACGGCGATGATCACTTACCATCAGGTGACCCGTCTGTTCGTTTGCCACCTATAATATAAAAAAAGGGAATGTGACCAGACCTTAAGCTAAAAGTAGTAAACCCTTGACATATATAAAGCACGCTATATAGTTACAATAATACATGACTTCTTTAGCTTAGAATAAAATAGGCTTGTATGAAATTGAGTCGTCGTAATATAAAAATGAACGAGTATACCCAATTCGACGAATTTTCCATTTCTTAATTATCTGAGTATAAACGTAATTGCCTCACACATTTGTAGATTGTTTATCCACCGTGACTTTGTACAATTCCTTTTAATTCGAATCCAGCGACCTGCCTAATAGCAACAATAATCCTTAGTAATATGACCCCACTTTGGCGACCTCCCTCCTTATTAGGGGCACTTGGAATCCTCTAGGGAGGAAACATCCCTTGACATATTTGGCATGTATAATTTATAGGTGCCGACATGCAAACAGGAGCATATTTCTGACATCCATTATTGTAAAATTCGCTTTATTTGTCTTTAAACCTACTAGTGTCGTTTTAATTCTTTCATTATGTATTGTTCGATCTTGTTTGATGGTATTATAGACATTCTGATGTATATAATATTGGATGAAAATCGAGTAAGACGGAAATATAAATTTCTTTAGCGCAGTCAGTCGGATCCCGACACAACCGTCGTTCTTTATTTAAGCTTATCTTTATAAATTAATAGCAATTAAACATTTTGAAAAGTAAACGCTAATAAACCCGTGGGACATCTCTAGCAATGGTATACGATTAAGAGGGAGATATTATATTTAACAATGAAACACTATATTGTATGCAAAAATCTTCAACAAGAAATTTTCGATAACTACATATTTCGTAATAATTATCTGCATTAACAACGAATGGTATTAGGCGTCATTTTATTGCTTACAAATTAATTAAATAGTATATTAATACGACAAAAAAAGCCGAGGTAATCAATCATAAGGACTGCTGACGGCAGTGAAAACTCGAAGCAGTGGAAAACTGTGTTATCTTTTGAATTTTTAAATTAATTACAATCGGAACTATTTAAATTTCATAATTTGTATAATGCAATTATTTGGTTTATAGTTTTCACATCTATTAAATCCCGAACAATAATTATATACAATTTTGTACAGCTTGTTACATAATCAAACATATGATAGGCTATATAATCTCAATACAAAATCAATCAATATTAGATGTACATACAGTTTTCACTTCAAAAATGTGAATTTCGTGAGTTAGACACAAAATGTGGATAAAAGACTTTTTGAAGGATATAATCTCCTACACACGGAACTACAGATGCGATTTTAATTTATTTTTTTTAACTAATACGAAGCTACATTATTCTTGCGTGACATATATTATGTTTTTATTACAATTAACCTGTAAGAAATCGCGGGCAACAGCTAGTCTTAACTTATAAATGCGAATGTTTGTTTATTTGTTTGTTACGCTGTCACGTCTTATCTACTAAACAGATCGTCATGAAATTTTGCATACAGACAGACACAAGAACACAGAAACAAGAATTTATAGGGTACCTTACATAAAAAATAGAGTTATCGGGGGATTAACCCGAGTGAAGTCGCAGACAAAAGCTACTATACAATATTTATGTCATTTATTTCATTTTACCTACTAATTAGTTTACTTGAAATATTTCCAGTGGTTTATATAAATCCATATTATGGGATAAAATTAAATTGAAATATCCGTATAGTCTTTTAATACAATCTTTTAATTAGTGCTATTTTCACATGCATGGTAAAACATTCGTAAATGTATAAGGAAAAAAAAATCAGCTTCTTTCTTCACAAAGTATTCACTGATAAAGCTTAGAATTTCTCAACTGATTGCATAGTGTTTGCGCGGTTCTTTAAAAAAAAGATTTAAAAGCCTCAGTGCCAACAAAAAACGGCAGATATTTTAATTTTCAATAGCCCGGAGGCGCCGCAAGTACGGGAGTCATCACGTTATAATGCTTTATTTTTATATATAGGAAAAATTGTTCACGTGGTTTAAGTTAAAAACTACACGCGAGTATCAAACTTTCAGTAGAATTTATTTTAAACTCCCTTTAACTCTTCCGAATCGCATCCAAATTTTAACTTAATTTGGGTTAATTCTAGATCGAGAAAAGATTAAAAAATTAAAGATAGTTGACTTAAAAATATGAATGATTATAGTTAAATGTGATAATAGCGCCGTGTCTAAAATTTCCCTGAATAATAACCACTTTCATTTGAAGCTGAATACCTAACAGTAACATTTGAGAATCAATATCCATTCTAATGCCTCTCGTGTTTCATAGCCAAACATTTCATCGTTCGATATTAGCCGAGATCGTGTTCGAAGGCTAATTTGTAGGCAAATTAATAATAATTCACCCATCGTCATCGCTGTATCCTTAATTTGTAACCGCAGAAGTGCAAATCAAAATATAACGTTACTTTATTACGTTATGCGAAATGTTGATTTTATTATAACCTTTTTTAAGCTCTCTTCCTTTATGTGCTTAGCTAGCCCGCACCTGTTTGCTTCGGGGCATTGTCCTTTTGTATTTTGTTAGGTAACGTAGCAATAATGGAGGTTGACGCGGGAATCAAAGCGTTATATTTTAGGGTACTTTATTTAGATTTTTTAAAATAAGAATTCACTATAAGAAAACAAATGGCCACCGTTATTTTGGCTTGCATTATGAGGGATCTATAAATGGTAACCGCTATTTTGGCTCCCATTATGCTTACGGGTACTGTGTAATTATTTCCTCGTGCTACAATATATAAGAAAATATTCCATATTCGCTAAACAAATCAAATAACATATTAACTAAATGTTCGATTTCTACTAAGAATAACCTTATTTGTAGTTTAGTTATAACTAGTAGCTGCCCGCACCACAGCGCTTGTCCCATTTCTCCACGGCAAGAAAATACAGATCGCTAAACGCGTAGTACTTATAACAATCGTACCTTTTAAGAACTTTAATATCTTTATATTAAATAAAAATATCGCGATATTTTTAAATATGTAAAAACGAAACTAACAACAATTGACCAAACTCTATCCAATAACTTTTACGTGATGTACGCACCATGACATACCTATGTCATTTTATATATATATATATATTAACTAAAGTATATACTTATACAAATCATTATCATCGACTGCTTTTCAGCCGTTATCAAAAAACATGAGCCTCTCAAAAAATATAAAGTCTAGTGATCCATCCCTTCGTATATAAATAGCTAACATATCCTAAATTTGTGATAAACGTGCGATCACTCTTGCAGTAGGTCAACACATCATTACAATATATGTACACACATATAAATTTAATGTATTCATATACATTATAGGTGGTAGAGCCACGCTGAAGCTATTACTTCAGCATGAATGGGTCGGCTCGCCTGGGGTAGTACCACCCGACCCCCAGAAAACCGACGTGAAGTAACAGTGCTTGCATTGTTGCGTTTTGTTCGGTTAGTGAGAGCGCCGGAGGCCCACCCCTCCCTTCCGCCCTCCATACCCAAACTCAAGCTAGCAACGCACTTGTGATTACCTCGGTGTTGCTAGCGTCTATGACGGTGGTGATCACTTAACATCAGGTGATCGACCTGTTCGTTTGCTTCCTATGGTATAAAAAAAATACAATTATCTCTTGAAAACTGAAGAAAAAAATATGTACTTAGTTGCTCGTTAGACTATGTTATGCTAATTGAAAAATGAAAAGTATACAGAACCGCATATTTATAAAATGTGTTGGCTCTTTTAATATAAATTTTACAACTCTTTATTTTATTAGACGGATTTTTTATTACATTTTAAGGTTACTCAACTTTGCACATTGTTTCATTTATTTTATTTTTTTAACCGACTTCAAAAAAAGGAGGAGGTTATCAATTCGACTGTATTTTTTTTTTTTTTTATATTTGTTACCTCATAACTTTGGACTGGGTGAACCGATTTTGATTATTCTTTTTTTATTTGAAAGCTGGTACTTCCCGTTTCCCGTGTGGTCCCATTTTAATTTGGTCCAGTTCCGACAACGGTATCCAGTGCAAAAACGTATAAGTTTTAAATTTGCATTAAGTATGTACACGACAAATAACTCAATATCACGCTAACCGATTTCGATGATTCATTTTTTATTGGAAAGGACGTACTTCAAGGGTAGTTTGATAAGAGTTTGGTTAGGTTCTGATTATGGGATCCGTGACAAAGTAAGAAAACTTTCAAGAAACGAGTCTACTCCTTTCTTAAGGGCCGGCAACGCATCTGTGTTTCCTCTCGTGTCGCAGGTGTCCATGGGCAGCCGTGATCACTTACCATCAGGTGACCCGTATGCCACCAATATTATAAAAAAACTCTTCAATTCTTAGGAGCCTATTGTGATTATGTTCGTTGCTGTGTTGCAACATGACGCAAGAATTGTAATTACATTACTTAAGGTGTATTATGTGTGAAGCGATGGTAGCCGAGTTGGTAGTAGAAAAAACTATCGCGGATTATTGATAAGGTTGCGTTCGTACCAAACGTTACTTATTGTACAACCAATTGAAATCATATCGCATACCATACCGATAGATACCATACCGCAAAAATGCGCATATTTTAATATACTTAAGGCGGAACGGAGTTCGCGGGCACTGCTAATAAAATATATTTATGTACACAAAAAATGGAAAAATAAAGTAAATTCTCAAAAAAAAGTATTAACCGACTTCAATATCAATCAAAAACCCATAAGGCACTAAAAAGCGGAAAATAAATAGTTTATCAAATTAACCAAATTAAATAAAACATATGAATATGTGTGCTACCTACAGATATATTAGAAGTCGGTGCCAACTGAATATCGTATCATCTACATAGGTACAAAAAGTTTAAGTTCACTCTCGCGTCTCTGTAATACTTTTCTACCTGGAACAAATTTGAAATTTCGGTTGGAACCGACTTCCAATACATCTCTAGGTAGCACACATATTCATATGTTTTATTTAATTTGGTTAATTTGATAAACTATTTATTTTCCGCTTTTTAGTGCCTTATGGGTTTTTGATTGATATTGAAGTCGGTTAATACTTTTTTTTGAAAATTTACTTTTTTTGAGTTATATACAAGAATAATACTAGAACATTTTAAAATATTTTTGTATTTTTTTTGTTCATAACAACAAATGGTTTTTAAAATAAATTCAAATGATTCAACTATATCTAAAAATCTATACATATAATAAGAATGTAAATCTAACGTACTGTACTTTTTCGATTTTCGTGAAAAAAATTGTTGCAGGAGTCTACGAATAAGTAATAAAATATATTTCAATCGTTTTTAGAAATGTCTGTCGGTCTTTTGTATGAACACGTATCACTGCTAAAGTACTGGGTTCACAATAAAACCTCATATAAGAAAATTATAAATATCCTCGGGAGTAACTTAGTCTTCATTTCATTAAAATCAGTCCTCTCTATTAAAAGTTATTGTAATTTACGTTCAGATGACTTTATTACTCATTGTTTTGTACATCATGTTTCACATGGACGAAGTCACAGGCACTGCTAGTATTATAATAAGACTATAACTAGGCCAAATCTGTACATTAAATATTTTTTGAAAATCATAATCGGGGTAGACTTTGTTATCGATATAGAAGCCAAAAATAATCCTTTTACAATTTTTGTCTGTCTGTTTGTCCCTGTGAACACGTATCACTCTGAAAGTACTTGACACAGTGATAACTAATATTATAAATTTATATCTTGGGTACTTTTTGCTCCGTAAAAAGTCACTACCCACTTATTTCCCTGCAGTATTCCTTATTTAACGAGTCTGTATATAACAAGGTAATATATGTATGTAAGTGCATCAATATTCCATCTTTTATTTAACAGTAGCCGTACCCGCACCTTCACATACACGCAGAACAAAGCTAGTATCAAAGTATTACGAGATTTCCATAATTGTTTAAAATAAAATTGCTTTTCGCATCTGTTTTTACCTATTCCATAAGTTCTCCTACACTACGCAAACAAAAAAGGTGATGAGTATTACGTAGCTTCGAATGTGAAAAAGACTTTATCAGAGAATAAACCCCATGTTTTAAAGAAAGAATTATGGAAAACGCGGGTTTTTTAGCTATGAGCATACAAACGGACATAACGAGATACGTCTTTTGTAATTAGTATGCATCCAGATATTGTATACACAAATAAATTTCACTACGTGTAAATATAGAAAAAATATATATTTGGCGGTCTCTCAACTATATTGTAATAAATATATATTTACTACAGTACATTATATTTCAATGACCAAAAGGTTCTATCCTAAACGGCGTGGCATTAGATATTAATGAAATTTCGGACATATTTCAAGCAAAAACAAAAGAGAGTTACTTAATGGTTCGCATCACGTCGAAAGAAACGTGTCTTACATTTCTAATTTATGATTTATAAAGCATTAACCTAAAAGCTTCTTGAAACGTGTTACAGAAGTTACAAAAATGTGCACAAGGGATATAAATAAGTAATCGTTCGAGCCCCTACAGTCATCAATTGAAACTTGTATTGTAATGTGAACTATCACACTTTTTATAAAGTAAATATTTGACTATGTTGTTTTACATTTTAGAGATTTATGCCCGGTTTCTGCGATACTCGGTTAAACTACGAATAGTTATTGACTCAACAAAGTTATCAATAAGATAAACTGTCAAGTGGCCCATTGAGTTTTACTGACATTTATCGTTGTGTTCAGAAACGCAATTTGACAAGTTATCGAACCGATAACGCTATTGAACAGATAAACTACAATTAAAGTACCTCAGAAACCGGGCATTAATGTTTGATCACAACCTCAAATACTTTTTTACTTTACTTTACTTTATCTTAAATAAATGAGATCGAAGATGGTAAATACGCTAAATATAGTACTGAACTGGATCTTAACAAAAGGTATGTAACTAGATAGCTCTAGCTATACTACAGATAACTAAGATATCATCGCTTTAATATACATTTAACAAGTACAGCACAGACACGTGTGGTGCTTGAAGCAGAACAAGTATTAGGTAGTGGAATATAGAAAGAGGAGACAGTAAATATAAGAAATACTGTTTAATGCATTATATCTCATTCTCTTCCACGTGAAATTCAATGGATGTATATGTTTTGTCTCTTTTCAATATTTCTTTTTCGTTTCAAATCACAACAGGACTAGAGAAGCTTCCATTTTAAAAGCATGGGCATACACAATATTATTAAAATACAAAATGACCTTTATATGACATAATATATCTTTATATTCTGTGATATAACTTTTAGAAACATGCCCAGGAGTTTTCTATTCAATTGCACGAGTTGTACGCCACCGAATGCTGTAAAATCGTTTATCATCAAAATTAATTTCAGTTTATGTTGTTTCTCGAACGTTATTATTCATTTCGTTTCCTTAATTAAGCGATCTGTTTACAATGAAACAATTAATTGGTATTTCTCATTGCTTGAACTCCTTATAGGATTATGGACCTCTTTCGTTGTACGTTCAAAATTAATATCGGAATCGTTGACCTTACTAAGAAACTGTTTACTTAGCTATAACTTGTTTTAATATTTGTATATGAAAAATTTGCAATCACTCTTTATTTCAGAAGTAGGTTTACAGTGAAATAAATTTAGAAATATGAACCGCTTTACCTGCTATATTTATTTCTTTCGATTTTTTTTCGAACTAACTACAGCTTGACGGACCTTCACAGCTTCGCTTAGACTACTAAGGCGAGCGCTTATGGCACTTCGCCGCTTGGCAACATGCTCAAAGGTACCAGAGTGGCCGAACCTCAGCTTGGGCTGTTGCCTTGGATGCAAGTTCGCGATCTTGTCTAAGCTAAACTAAGCTAGCTACTCATACATGTAAGAATTCCTGCAACATACATATGTACCGGTTTGTGAGCCTTACGAATACAATCGTGTATTTCATGTCTGAAATTCTTTGTGGTTATACTAGATTTTGCCTGAGGCTTCTTTTGCGTCGATATAGATTAGATATGATATATCTCTCTATGACAGTCTTATTCTCTAGATATAAAATACTTTATGTTCTTTTCTCTAGCTCTGAGAACATTTATGCAAAATGTCATGATCATCGGTCGAGTAGTTAAAGGCGTAAAAGCGTAACGAATAAAAAAACTTAAAAACAACACACAAAAAAAAATACAAAAAATTAAACACTCCTTTTTTTTTTTTTTTTTTAATTATTAATTAAAAATTTTTTTTTTTTATTTTTTTTTTTTAATAAATTAAAATAAATAAATAAAAAATAAATAATTTTTTTTTTTTTTTTTTTTTTTTTATTAATTTATTATTAAATTAATATATATTTATAAAAAAAAAAAAAAAATTAATAAATTTATTTTTAAAAAAAAAAAATATAAAAAATTAAATTTTTTTTTTAAAATAATTTTTTTATTTTTTTTTTTTTTTTTAAATTTTATTAATATTATAATTTATATTAAAAAAAATAATAATATAATTTTTATTAATGTATATTTAATTTTTTCTTTTTTAATTATTATTTTTTTTTTTTTATTTTTTTTTTTTTTTTTTTTTTTATTTTTTATTATTTTTTCTTTTTTTCTTTTTTCTTATTTTTTTTTTTTTTTTTTTTTTATACTTTTTCTCTTGTTTTTTATATTATATTTTTATATATTTAAAAAATTTCTTTTCTAAAATAAAAAATTTTTTTTTTTTTTTTTTTTTTTTTTGTTTATTTTTGTGTTTTTTTTTTTTTTTTATTTTTTTTTTTTTTTTTATTTTTTTTTTTTTTTATTTTATTATTTTATTATTTTATATTTTAAAATATAAAAATTTTATTTTTTATTTTATAATAAAATTTAATATTTAACATATTCTCTTATTTTTTTTATTATAAAATAAAATATAATTTTTTTCATAAAATCTCCTCTTCTTCTTTTACTTATTATAATTTATTATTTTTTTTTTTTTTTTATTTCTTGTTTTAGGATATCTTCATCATTAAACAATAAAAAAAAATAAACCATCTTTATTGGCATCGTTTTTATATTATAATATATATAAAATAAATAAAAAAAAAATTTTATTTTTATCAACTTTTTTTTTTTTTTATAATTAATAAATAATTTTTTTTTTTTAAAAAAAAAAAAAAAAAATTTATTAATAGTTTTTTAATTATTAATAATAAAAAATTATTAACTAAAAAATTTTATAAAAAAAAATAATACTCCTCCCCACCCAACAAACTCCTCATATAAAAAAAAATATAATATTTATAACATAGAAAAAGTAGTCACTTGAAAAGGGAAAATGAAGACTAATTTGTTTGAGAAGGACGTGGAAAAACACGCGAAGGACAAAAAAATACAGCAATATATTTCCAGCGCAGGCGCCTCTGCGACGTAGGTTATCTTTCTAGGGTTAAATTCGCGTACTCATAACGTTAAATTGGATAATGTGATCTCTTACTGATTTTATAAACTTTTTGAACGTTTATATGTTATTATTTATTGTTTATGAGTATATGAGTCACGTAATACTTTTGTAAAGACACTGACTACACGTCCGTATATTATTTTGCCTTCCCATTGATAATCAGCAGTGCAGTACCACCCAGATGTACTGCAGCACGTAGAAATGGGGAAGTCACTGTTGAATAAACTATGTATATATTTCCTTTATTTGTCTTGTTGTTTGTAATTGTTCTCTAACAATAAAGATTTTTTCTTTTGTTCTATATTATTATACTGTATTTACACAAACCAAAACTAAAGACGCTATTTAACATAGCGGTTAAGTTTCAAAAACGCGATCGAAATAATAAAGGTAGACATAAAATAGTTTATTCAAGGTCCCTGTCGGTAGGCAATTTTTCCGTTGAACAACTGCCATCGCATGCTATGTGCCCATTTATAAACAGTTGGGTGAGAGCCCTTAATAGTCCGACGACAGCTAAATGTCACCGAGCGTTTATTTGCTTACATTCACCGCACTATTTTCACGTAACTTTATTATTCAAGTGAAACGATATCTTTAGTTTTGCATTTATTTATTTTTTATTAGATTATTGCGTAGTATTTATATATTTATAATAATTTCATAAACTTTAATATTTTGTTTATACATATAGAATACTAGCTGTGCATTGAGATGCCGACGCAATAAGAATGGATAAATTCTATACAAAACAAGAACGTCCCGTAGGGACGTTACCACATAGGCATTCACAGTTAAATCCTTTTCAGTAATGCTTAGTACTCGTCAGACGTCTAACTCGCCTTTGGTCCTTAATAACTTTCGCCACACCACATAGTTCTCCCGCACTTTTACTTCATTCTCAGATACTGTACTTCCTAACCTACTCTTCACACGCTTCGTTCTTAAAGAACGTGCAATGGTCTTATAAAGCCGATAATATTCCCCAATAAATAGTCTGTAAATTGCAAATAGGTTTATCAAAATTGACTAGTAATTTCAGAGATTCCCGTGTTCACATAAACAAAAAACGAACAGTATCTTGTCCTTTATATTAATGTAGGTAAAATACGTTTAATAAAGGCATTTAGCAACTCTATTATGAATATACTCCGTTAGCGTGTGTATATAAATACATTTTAACGACTAATTAATAGTTACTTCTATAATGAAAATTTGTTAATATTTATTGTATTATGGCATACCTTAACATTAGCAAACTGTATAGTCTGTTGGATAATTTATTTTGCAATATAAAACAAGTTATAATGAAATATATTCTAATATTAACTTCAGAATGTTATTTGCAAATTGTTTTATACACTACAGTGTTTTCATTTATTGACAAATTGGTTATAGAATAAATTAAATATTATTGATTTTATTATTTTACTAGCTGACCCGTGCAACTTCGTCTGCACCAAAATCGGTTGTTAGCGGTTTCAATTGTATTTTTAAAAGCAAAAAATCTTAAAAACTTAGAAACCCGATTGCAGCGATATCTGCCGTTTCCAATCAGGAATTCAAACTATCGACTCACGCAAACATATACCCAGTTCGTATGTGAAAAATCTTTAAAAAAAAGCCTAGAACCCGTTCGGAGCATCATCTACCAAGTCCAATTAAGATAAAAACTAACCTACATATATTGCCGATAATTGTCTTCCCTTTACCCCTTGGGCTGCTTCTGTGCCGCTCAACTTCGCACCCGTTCACTATTTGCATAGAGCCTACTTCAAGACTTCAACTTTGTCAACATGCTATTATTGAAGTGAACTTTGTTTAGATTCGTTATGGTTTGAGAATCAAAGGAAAAAGTAATGGTTCATGACAAAGAGACAAACATATAGATCAATAGAATTTAGCCTACTTGTTAAATTTTATACTTCTAACTAGCTGACCCGTGCAACTTCGTCTGCACCAAATCGGTTATTACCGGTTTCAATTGTATTTGTAAACGCAAATAATCTTCAAAAACCTAAAACCCGATTGCAACGACATATAGCACTTCCAATTTAATCCAAACACCAGGACCACCAAACAAACCCAAGATAAATCTTCTAAAATAAGCCTAGAACTGTTCGTAACATCATCTACCGGGTTCAATTAAAATACAAACAACCTAGATATATTGGCGGTGATGTAAAAAAAGCTTGAGAGGTCTATGGATCCCCAGTTGGAACGGGCCCTTTCCCTTTTTTGTAGCGTACTATACAGCTAAGTTTACATTATAAAATATTAAGTTAAGTAATTTAAATTAAATGAAAAATATTTCATAAAATAAAAATATAAATTAAACATAAATCATAACTATTTTCAACTTTATTCAAACTTTTTCACACTCCATTTATTGAAAAAAAAAAAAAAAAACACGACGCGTCAACTGTCACTTCTTAACTAACGTCTAACACAACGTTTCGACAACATTCAAAACCGTTTTTTATATATCTTTACGTTCTTCCAAACAGCGTCGCTATCTGCTCCAAACTTCTATTAGTGCAATCGCACCTTTACAGGCAAAACTATTATTTTTATATAATTTAGATTTTTTTTTTCACTAACTTTAAACGCACAAAACATAAATTATTATTCCACATTTTTATTATTAACAAAAAGCCCGCCATTTTTTTAAATAAAAAAAGTATGTTTAAACCATGTTAAGATAGCTGTAATTTTAATAATATTTTATCTAGACATAAAAGAGAGTAAATTAAAAATAATATGTATAGAATAACTTAGCCATAGCTATAGTTTAGCGCAACACTGTCTGTATGATAAAGACAGCGAAATTGTGGAAGCGCCTGTATAGACGCATTACTCAAGATGCCGTCAGCCCAAGTCATATGTCTACGTTTATCATTTTTTTCATTTTACGAAATCTCAATATCATAATGGTTAATAAAATAAAATATGTTCTTTGCAATGGAAAAAATAAAATGTTTGAAATGATTATTTTATTTATAAAGAATATCATCGGGCACATTATTGTCAATAACAAAATTGTCTGGCAGTGATAAATTCATGGTTTGAATAGCGTTTAAAAGTTACTGAAAAAAAACGTTCCTAAAAATTATTTAGAAATCAAAATTTTGACCTGTAAAGATGTGATGCGCATTAAAAAACACAACGTAAACTGGCTATCAGGTATCAACAATCCTTTTAAAACATAAAATATCTTCATATTAAAAACCAGCTTTTCTAAAATTCTCGTTCTTCCAACGTTCTACTCTTGTACTAATGTCGCAAAAAAGCTAGTTACATTAACTACAAATTTTTTTTTTCATTATCCTAAACTCCCTCATTTTATGGACAAAAAGTATTCTAAATGTAACCTTTAATATTAGGTGCACTTTCAAGTTTTTCAAAATTGTTCAGTACTTTCAAGTGAACGTCTTCACAGGACAAAAAACAGACTACAACAAAAATTAATATTTTTGCTTTTATATCATAACAAAGCACCCCGACCAAAATTTTCAAAAAATATTTAATGACAATTTGCTTTTTACATTTTATTATAGTATAATAGAAGAAGTATATAGAAATTATAAAATAAACAAAATTAACCCAGCAAATTAATAATAAATTTACTTATAATATAATTAATATGAGAGTTACACTAATAGAAAATAATAATTGTAAAAGTTACTACTACGCTTTATCTTATCATAATAATGGCCAAAACTTAAGGAAGTGAAAAGGCTATTTTAAAAACAGGAACCCGCGTCGGTTTCATCCCTACACCGTGCTTTTACTGGATGTACACCGGTCCAAAAAAGCCATTTTTTTTACAAAAATTTTACTTTCCAAAGCCAGAAATTTTAATCAAATAGAGTGAAAAACAGTCACAAAAAACACGACTTGTTTTAATTAGCTCTTTCTCTAGGAAACTTACCAAGTAAATTGATCATTTATCAAGTGGAAAAAAAGGATTAATTACTAAAATGACTATTAAAAAAAGAGTGTTAGAAGGATGAAAATTTAGGGGTATTACTGTTTAATGGCTAATTATAACAAAATAAAATTTAAAAAAATGCCAAAAAAAAAAAAAAATGTAGGGGGGACAACCCTTATCACTTAGGGGTATGAAGAATAGATAGTAGCCGATTCTCAAACCTATTAAATATGCATATAAAATTTCATAAAAATCGGTCAAACCGTTTCAGAGGAGTACGGTAACTAACATTGTGACACGAGAATTTTATATATAAGATTCAACTGATTGATAATTACGCATAGACATGTCATGTAGCCGTAGCTCAATTATAACAGTACGTACATTATACGGACCGACGAAGGCGTCGGTTCCGAACCCAACGATGTTTTTTTTATTATTTGCTTTTTTAAGTAGCATAGAGAGGTGAAATATACTTTAAATTTTTAGCTAATCTGTCTGCTATATATAGCATAAAAAATTAACCAATCGCCGTCAAGAATTTAATTAACTACAAATTTTTGACTTTCTTCCGTTATCCTGGAGAACTCCACGCCTTTTATGAGGTAAAAAGTACCCTAGATATAACTTTATAATATTAGTTATCACTGTGTCAAGTACTTTCAAAGTGATACGTGTTCACGGGGACAGACAGACAGACAAAAATTGTAAAATAATTATTTTTGGCTTATATATCGATAACAAAGTCTACCCCGATTATGATTTTCAAAAAATATTTAATGTACAGATTTAACCTGGTTATAGTTTTATTATAGTACTAGCAGTGCCCGCGACTTCGTCCATGTGAAACAAGATGTACAAAACAATGATTAATAAAGTCATCTGAACGTATTTAATCTGAACGTAAATTACAATAATTTTTGATAGAGTGGACACATTTTAATGAAACAAAGACTAAGTTACTCCCGATGATTTTTATAATTTTCTTATATGAGCTTTTATTGTGAACACAGTACTTTAGCAGTGATGCGTGTTCATACAAACAGACAGACAGACATTTCTAAAAATAATTGATATGTATTCTATTTACTACTATCTACTTATTCCTAGACTCCTGCAACAATTTTATTCACGAAAATCGTAAATATATAGACACGTTAGATTTACATCCTTATTATATGTATAGAAGATTGATTTTATTATTAACTGATTATTTTGAAGATATAGTCGCTCAATCAGTGGTAGCGTATTTGCGGGGTGGTAGGGTGTCTGTACCCCTGACGCGCCCCGCCCGGCCCCAACGTTTTTCCCGGAGAACCGCCGGGGCGGCTTCCATCACGCCCACCGCAGGAGTTCCCCCGGGGCCCCGGTTGGTCCCCCCCGGCCGTCCTCCCTTCCGCAAAAAAAAAAATATATTTGGATATAATTTAGATCAATCCCATAAAGACTTGCGCTTTCGGTTAGATACAAAATCGTGATGAAACATAGTGATTTGATATCTTAATATGTCCATTGTTTATATATAAGTCTCCATTCTTCAATCATCATTTGACAACAGTTGATCGTGCAATCAAACAAGACATCTGCAAAGAAAATATAATAATATACGGTATAATAGTATATATAGTGCTACAATTCACATCAATAATGTAGTTGGTTACCGAATACAGGATATCAACAGAAAAGGTACTAATATGCGTGTCAAATACGCATACATACCGGTATTAAAAGCTTTGCATGGCAATGTTTAATTCGCTTTTGTGACTATACCATAACCCATATCTACCAACTGGCCCTCAGGCCAAACCAATTAATGTGATCTACGACCAGTAGTAACGATAATAAATTTAAATTAACTGTTTATTAAAACGAAAGTGTTATAATTAATTAAGTGAAAATAAACCGCGTTTAATCATCAACGTTATAAAAAATCGTAACTATGTATTTTTTTTTATAACCGCTACGTGAAAAATTAAGCGATGAAAGGCGTTTATATTTCAGTAATTATAAAGTTTTTCCGTGTTTTTATACCGTACAACCTTTTACGCTTCATAACAAAGTTGGGAACGAGTGTTTTAACAGGGAATACGTTAATTAAGTAGGTATCCATAACCTCGGAACGTGTTATTTTGAGCATAAAATTTTTTCACGATATTGCTGTGTACATGACCTAATAATATCGAAAATGTTTTGTTCATTTTGTATGTTATGTTTTTAATACAAAGCACATTATTTTATAAGTTACAAATTTTCTTTTAACCCATACAAGTTTTTTAAAATTTTAATTACTTTGTATTAAATGAAGCTATCATAATAATTTATCGTGATAATAAAGACCAAATATGTATGAAGTAAAACAAATAAAAAATATCAGAATCCAATGTATGATTTGAGTGATGCATAGACAACGGCAGACCTCTATTTTACTTATATTATCAAGTTAAGGTATGAAAGTACGTTTAAATTTATAACAACATAACATCTCTGTATCAAGAGTTATTTTTCTTTATTATTTGTAAAATAGGTAAATAAAAAATATATTTTATGAAATTAATGAATCAACCAACTCAGGACTTCAAAGCTCATGAATAAAGTCACAATTCAATGGTTGTAAGTTTTATGTAATTTATGTCGTAGTTCAGAACTTCCCGTCAGTTATTTTTGATGATCACAAAGGCGCCATTGGGAACCAACTGTGTTTTATAAAGTGCTACACATACTTTATGTGGACGGTACATGTTATATGATTTTAGCGTTTCATTATTTCTACAATTAATTAATCATTTCAAATATATTACATTTATATATTAATTCAAAATGGTTAAACAACAGTAATACAATATATTTGAATAGAGTAATCTGACTTTGTAGGTATTGGAATTATTGTGTTGTTAATTACATGTCAGGTTTTGTTACACTAAGTTAGTTACATTTATGAAAAATATGAAGATAAAAAAACAAAAATAAGATTTTTTTTTTAATTTAAATAATTACATTACTATTAACAAATATAAATTATAATATGATAATTATCAATAAACTAGTTTACTTAAGTAAAAAAACGAGTATAAAGTGAGCAATGTGTTTTTTAGTTTTAACTTTATAAAATCATTACGCGATTAAAACAAAAGCTTTTATTTTATTCAAATTTAATTCATTTACAATTTAATAAACACAATTTGTCGTTGGTATATAATTAGCTTAGGGGTGCTTTATTTTCAGAACGTTAAAAATTGCATAGGTAATTGTTTTATTAAATTCCTTTTATATGAATTCCTTAGTATTCATACGGAAACAACGGTAATAAATTAAAAATAAACAAAAAAAATATATTGACCATATATATACAAACCGACGTAATATTTCACAATAATTGAAAAGAAATCCACCAAAGCACATCAAGAAATAATTGAAAATCGCTCTTAATTTTATTGTGCATAGTACAAACCGAACTTAGCAGAATTCCTGAAATATCACATCATACTGCCTGTATAACGGCACTCGATATTTTTAGAATATTTATAATGGCGTGATTTTCAGAACATTCGGTTCTTTTCTTTTTTATATTACACTGTGCGACGCATGAAGTCACACTTGATGTAAAGCGAGGACGAGGCCTAGGATATAACGCGTTCACACAGGAAATGCACGTTCACTCTTCTTTTGAAGATTGCTACATCATATGCTTCAGGAAAAAACAGACGCAGGCAGCGCATTCCACTCCTTCGCGGTACGCATAATAAATAACGAAGCGAAGCACTTCGTCCGGATGAAGGGTATGTCAACCGTGAATGAATGGAGGTCTGTACGGCGTCTGGTAGTCCTGAGATGAAATGGAGACGGTGGTATTAGTTGGTGCAGATCTTGTGCACATTCCCCAAAGTGTAGCCGATAAAATATCACAAGACAAGCGACTCTACGTCGATGTTCAAGTGGTTGCAGTTTGGCTGCTATCAGTGGTTCGTTACCGACAAGTCTTCGAGCTCTGTGATCGACGGAGTCTAGCAAGGCCAACTGGTATTTGGCAGACCCGTGGCAGCAATACTCCACACATGACCTAATCTGTGACTTATACAGATTAAGAAGTTGCTCCTTAAGGTTTAAAATCGGTTAAAGTGTTATATAAATTAATTAATTACAAATATAACACGTTTCAGTTAAGCGATGATGGCTTAGTTGGTGGCGTATTCGAAACACGCGTCGATGGAGGTAGGTTCGAATCCTAGCAGTTGAATCAGAGCTTTCGGTGAAGGATAACATTATCATGAAACCATGGCGGTAGGGTTTTTGTTAAGTCCGCCAGTCCCGTCTAGATTTAACGTGTTTACCCTCTAAGACCACATCGTCATTGAATATCAGTTGACACTGCGGTCAAAAGCGAAAATCTAAAAAGTATTAAAAAAAAATAGACAGCTCATAATGGATTATAATAAAATACAATAATGTCATTTCATATGATTTCGAACTCGTGAGGACTATCTAAAATCTATATATGCAAAAAAAATTGCAAAGGCAAAAAAATAATGAATTCCGCTATCGCTTCTCACTTACTATCGTGAGAGCATTTCCATTTCTATCATTAACTCGACGAAATTAATGTCAATCACTTTTATTACTGGATAAATTAAAGACAGTAGCAACACATCTCGGTGGGTCGGCACTATACCAGACCATAAATTGTGGACTTTAAAAGGGTACAGATAATTATCTTTATACCCAACACCCCCGTTTAATTTATAACTTCGTGCTTCGGTCAGCGGTTTTGTCGAAATTTTTTGGTCTAATTAAAATATCTGTTGAGATTTTTCGAGTTCAACCTTATTAATAACGAAATAGTTTAGTTAAAAACTTACTCTATATAGTTGGGCTTCATTTGATGATACTATCTCTCTTATTTTATAAACTAGTTGATACTCGCGACTTCGTTCGTGTAACAATAGATTTGTTATTTTACGGAGTCTATATTATATCTGAATTATTTATGAATCGATTTTAATAGTATTTTGTGAAAGTCTATAGTTCTTTTAACGATATTATGTTACACTCTCATATCATTTCAGTGTAGACACTATAGAAAAGTGTAATGATAAGTAGTTTTCTGAAAAAAATTCTATTTCCAAAAAAAATCAAACATTTCGTCAAACTAGGTTCAGGCGATTAGTCTGGACACACAATAGATACTGCAATTTAATTTATATTTATAGATTAAATGTGAAATAACATAAAAAATATTTCAGTCTTTATATTACATGGGATCTCATTTTTTTAAATTTAAATAAGATTGTACGAACATAAATCTTACTGATGGTATTACACAATTTGAAGAAATACATTTATATTAAAAATGTATTAATAATCTGCGTAATAAACTTGATAGTATGTAGTTTATATTTCTTTGAATATATATTTTTTGTAATAGTTTTTAAAATACAACTCTCAATCTAGTGATCAGGCGCTGTGAGAAAGGGGCTTTATATAAAATTAGCTGATATATAATACAACGAGATTAAGAACAATCATTTAAGCAAATAATTGACCTGTGTTGAATTCGAACCTATGACACTCAGTGCAGCAGTAAAGCGTCCGCGACAGCTGAAGTTACTACGCTATTCGTTCTTGATTTCCATCTATACTTATTTTAAATCATTGCATAGTATAAAACAAAGTCCTATGCCGCGGCTGTCTGTCTGTTCGCGATAAACTCAAAAATTACTGAACGGATTTTCATGCGGGTTGTACCAGTAGATAAAGGATTTTCAAAACATAAGTTTTAAACAAACATAATATTAACAAATGTTCAAGTTATTCTAATGTAATCTATTACTGTATTTCTTACAAATTAAATCTCAAACGATACAGTGCGTATGGAAACAGTAAATTTACAAAATCGTATCTAAGTACTGACAAGCGGCTTACGTCGCTTAAATCAAGATTAAGTGCGAACATACGGGTCATACCTCAAAATGTGTCGTCGATAAATCAACGTTAAAATAAGAAATTCGCCCCGACTAATTCTGACCGACTTCAAAGTATCTTAAACGTGGCTCGGTGAAGGGTGAGATCGTAAATATCTGGTAGTTGAGTATAATTAAATTGTAAAAAGTTTGTATACTTCATCTTTCCTGCTGCGTCTTAGTGGTCGCCTAGGGGTATTTCTAAAATTAATTGAAATGTATTTTGTTACATATTCTTAGGCACCTGCAACATTATTTTTACAAAAATCTAAAATGTACAGACACGTTAGATTTACATTCTTATTATATGTATAGTTGAGTTAAAAATTTAAAAAAAAAAAATTTTATACCTTACCCCCCATTTTATAAATTTTTTTAAAAAAAATTTTTTTAAAAATTCCTTTTTTTAAAAATAAAAAAAATTTTTTTTTTTTTTTTTTTTTTAAAAAAAAAAAAAAAATTTCCTTTTTAAATATTTTTTGTAGAATATATTTTTTTTTTTTTTTTTTATATTTAAAAAAAAAATTTTTTTTTTTTCAAAATTTTTTTTCTCTATTTTTTTTTATAATTAGGGGGGGTTTATGTTTTAATATTTTTTTTTTTTTTTAATTTTTTTTTTTTTTTTAAACTTAAAATTTACCCCCAGGCTAAGAAAAAAAAAATTTGTTTTTTTCACTCCACCCTAAATTGTATAGATATAGAAGATAGACAGTACTTATATATTTTGTCTTTTATCTATATACATATATTGAAAATACAGTTGAGGCTCAATCACGTCGAAACTCTAGTCCGGTGAAGCTGTGAAAGCCCGTCAGGTCAATAGCGTAGTCAATACGAAAAAGAAATCGTTGAATCTACTGAACGTATCGGCATATGACCATTCGATGCGGAATATTTCGTATATGGTTATATTTTTAATATGCGCAATTATGCGGCAAAAGATCACCTGGTAGTATATATTGACTATTATTAAATATATTATGTTGTAGAGTAGTTTAAATATCGAACATTGGTTTAAAATCTATATATATGTGAGTAAGATATAGTACTAATTTTTATTATTTTCTGAATAAAATGTTTTTTATTCATGAAACATTAAGAGTGAAATCATATAGGCTGGTGGCTTTATCTAAGAGAAACTTTGGCACCATTAAACTTGCACAAGATAGTGGGCTGCGAGACAAGCTTAGCCAACACAGCAGTTTTCTTACTTCCGTAGTCTTCAAATAAGGCCAGGTAAACGGTTAAAGAAAAGTTTTGAGCATTAAATACAACAATATCGATTTTTGCGATTAAATATTGTTTGAGGTGACATTTCAAAAATGTAGACGATAGTTATTAAACTACTTATATATATACTAGCGGATCGGGCGGACGTTGTCCTGCCTTGATAATAAAAAAATAAATCTAAAATTCAACCGCACCGCCACCTACCTAATTCAATTGTGAATCTAAACCATTCTCGGATCCACTGGAACACGCACACAAAATTGCATCAAAATCGGTTCAGTCGTTTAGGCGGAGTTCAGTGACATATACATGTACAGAAGAAATTTATATATTAGGTCTTTACCATGAAATTGCCGTTTTGTATGAAAAAATTTAAACGATTTTTTTTCATGTATTTTTTATTTGTATTAATCGAAGTAATCACCCATGCAATCAATGCATCTTTGCCAACGCATTGGCAGTTTATTGATGCCCTTCTTAAATAAATCAGCTGGAGGGGAGGCAACAAATTCTTCAAAGGCATTTTGTACTGCCTCTCGGGTATTGAATTTTTTTCCCGCCAAGGAGTTATCTAAATTCTGGAAAAAGTAGTAGTCTGTAGGCGCAAGGTCTGGTGAGTAGGGCGGATGACGGAGAACTTCCAACCCCAGTTCTTGCAACTTGGAGACCGTCTGCTGTGCATTATGAGGTCGCGCGTTGTCGTGCAGGAGCAGCGGAGACGAGCGATTGACTAATGCTGGTTGGAGATGTGCCAGCTTCTCCATCATTGTGTTCAGTTCTTCATAGTACACATCTGCAGTAATGCTCACCCCGTTTGGTAAGAAGCTCTGATGAATCACACCGGCGCTAGACCACCAAATAGTGACCATCACTTTTCTAGGTGTAAGTTTTTGTCTAGGGCATTGTTTAGGTGCTGAACCAGGATCCAACCAACTTGCTGAGCGCTTGCGGTTATCAAACAGAATCCATTTTTCATCGCAGGTAACAATGCGGTTCAAAATTCCTTCATTTGTGTGTCTGTTGAGCAGTGCAAGGCACGTTTCGACGCATACTTCGCGCTGGCGATCATTGAGTTCGTGAGGCACCCATTTGTCAAGCTTTTTTACCTTGCCAATTTGACGCAAATGAACCAATATTGTTTTGACGCTAACGTCAAAAGCTGCTGCTAATTCAGCCGTAGATTGTGTATCATCAGCTTCCACAATCGCCTTTAATTCGTTATTGTCGACCAAAGTCTTTGGACGACCGGGAGGTTCATTTTTCAGGTCGAAATTCCCAGAACGGAAGCGAGCAAACCAATAACAGGTGGTGCGTTGGTTTGTAGTGTTAGCTCCGTAAACGTCGTTGATGTTGCGTGCCGCTTGTGCCGCGTTGCTGCCACGACGGTACTCATATTCCACAATTACTCGAATTTTTAACGTATCCATGATGACAAAAAAGATTGAAATGCGATGAAAATGTAACACTAATCAATAAATAAATGACTACATTTGGAAAAACAATAACATGTTTTTAAAATAAAATTAATTTGAAATTAGAATTTTTAGCCAAACAAAAATTATTTTGATTTGAAATGGCCAGTACTGAAGAACGGCAATTTCATAGGTAAAGACCTATTATAAAGATAGTCGTAGTATCTATCATTCTTATAAATCATCATCATTACATCGTATAAAACAAAGTCCCCTGCCGCGTCTGTCTCTCTCTCTGTTCGTGATAAACTCAAAAAACTACTGAACGGATTTTCATGCGGTTTTCACCATTAGATTAAGTGATGCATGAGAAAGATTTTGTTATATAATTTCTCAAGGTTATTTTTATTATCAGGACGGGACAATGTCCGCCGGGATCACTAGTATAATTTTAAGTTTAGTCTAATTTTTACAAGGAATAGATTAAATTGAAGTTGTTTAAATATATACAATGATAACGGCATTTAATTATAAAATTAATATAAGTACATATCTGTATTACATCGAATATGTATTATTATATACTTGGTACAACTACTTAGTATTATTTATATGTAAAAAGTGACTGTTTAAATGTTTATCTCACATATAATTCATCTGATTGTAATACAAACTCTTCTGTAATACATACGCGTGGAGGGAAGGCAAACGATGTTGCGAACAACAACTTGTAAATATCATAACTACGCAGCAAAAGCTTATTTCTATAAAAGGACATTACACTACTGGTGATATAAAACGAGACTGATATGTGTACTTCTGCAATTTACTATTAAATTATGGCAATATTTCTCTACATTTCCTCACGACTATTTTTATTCACCGTGAACCGATATCATTTAATTTTAAATCAAAATTAATTAACAATTAAGCGGTACAAGGTTTGATACGGACACATCACACTCTTGCCTACTTGTGATAATAAAAATTTAGTTTGTGCATACATAGCCAATATATTGAGGAAACTTATAATAGGCTATCTAATATTACTATAACTATATGGACCCTTAGAGCTATAGTCATACAAATGATAGGTCAGGAAGAATGCTGAGCGAAAGCGAAGGTACTGGTATGAGCTAGTTATGTAGCGCGATGTGGGGTTTTGCAGGTGACCGACATGAAACAAGAATTACTGAGAAAGGGCGAATTTTGAAATCCTATGTCAACGAAGTACTATGATGTTCAAATTATTTTTATTTTATAAGTGCCTTCATACCTTCTAAGCATAATTTAAATATGTTTCAGAGTTGACTCTGGACGCGAAGGAAGCTGTGGGAAACAGTACTGTAACAAAAATGTATGCGATTTCTGAAAAAAATGTTCTAAAATGCGGAGGTCCGAGAAACCTGAGGACGGTTAAAAGTCAACTGGTTTTAATAATTCAGTTACCATGAATATTCCGTTACTAGTTATTTATAAACAGTAAATTTAAAAAAGTAGATATTTCTCAAGAAATTAGTATAATAAATGGATATGGCAACGTTCATATGTTTAACGATGCTTAAAAATCGATTCCAATAAATAATACACTCGTTTGTTCAACTTAACAGGGACCGGTATCTTGTAATGGATCACTTAATTTCGATTAACCGAACGGACGCCGGTCGGAGAACAATACGATACCGGATATTACTCGTTTTCGCTTTTTGATCGTTTTAACGTTATTTTCGAAACAGACCTTAAACAAATAAGCAGGCTGGTTTAGAGCGTACCTTTAAATTTACTGATGCCTTTTTCTTTTCAATAGTTTGTTTATTTATATGGAAATAGTGGCTAGGTATGTATACCCAAGTCTGCGTTTGAAGCAAAAATCTTTGAGAGACATAAAATAATTCAATAGACGTCTTGGAATGTTAAATTTACCAAGGTGAGATACAGTGAGCCGAGTTTGCTCACAAGTAAGACGTTTACCTATTCTATTTTGTTATTTGTGATTAGTGAAATTATTTGACTAAATTACTATAACGTTATCGTTGTTATTACATCATTGATTGAAGTGATGATAGCATCGATCGACGTAGGTTCCTTGAAATTGTTTCAGAGAATTTTGTGGAGGAAAACATGATGATGAGATCATAGCATGGTGTCTACCGAGTCTAAACTCACTTGGCTAGCTACCACTCCTAAGTTGAGAGTAGAGTATCTTCTAGCACCTGTATTTGACAGCCAGTCTTCTTTAGGTTTAGCGTGTTTACCATCTTAGATCAGACTGTCATTTGACACCAGTTGAGATTGTAGTGAAACGCTAACACCTATATAAAGTAATAAAAAATGACAAATAAAAGGTACAATTATATAGGACTATATTCATTTCATAATATTACTGGACCTAGATGACAGAAATAATAGCAATGTAACTTATAACGCGAGACCGCGTCGTTCATACTATAAACCCCTTAGCTACATGTCCTGTCAATAATACGTTCCCTAAAGTTACATATTTCACTCTGATTTAGAGAGGGTATACTAATTAAGTTTGTACAATATTTGCTTTGTAAATTGTTTTAATTAAGTCGTTATGAGTACGGTGTTTGCTATGTCCCAATTTTATCATGTCCAATCTAAGCTATGTTTACCTACCTAAACTATTAATCGTTTAGGTACTTTTTGTAATTTAGATGTTAGCATTATATAGACTTATATTTTATGTATAAATTCGCTAAAGTAACTCTAGTTTACCTAACCTTAACGTATAGAATATAGGTCTAGAATAGTTATCATGAGACTATCAGATATAATTTTTTACAGTTAAAACATATTCACTGCTGGACCTCTAGGATCATTACAATAATAAATATTGCTTTCCTTCTAGTATAGTTTTACAGCTAAGTAGTGAGTTTCCGACGCTTAATCTTCCAATATGTAGTTGCTACTGGAGATTTATTCAGATTATATGACAAAAGTTTTTAGATCGCTAGTTGTACATACAGGGGGTCTAGCAGAAATGCAACAACCTGACTCAAATATTATAACAGGGTTGTTGCGTTGTTTGTGATTTAATCGAGCATACGTTCGTTACCATTTCGTTATTGCTATACTCTGAGGTACTACTATATAGGAAGTTGCAGAGTTTGTAATTAAAGCTAGCCCCTTCAATTACGATGCAATACCCTCATATCTCGAAAGATTTCATATATTTATTGTATTTTGATTTCTTTAACGTTATATTCTATTTACTTCACTAAGTGTGGTCGCCATGAAGACTTATTTTGTTTAATTATTTACTTTATCGCATAATAAAATTACCGTATTCATTTATCAAAAAGGCTTAAAATTTTGTGTAGTGCTATCGCTGTTGTATAAAATATAGCATAGAATAATACCTTAGTAAACTGTATTCCTATTTGATCAAAAGACTCACAAATTTTTAAACCACATTATTTCCTATATCTCCCACTTAATAAAGATCATATCTTAACATCATTGACCATGTTCATACAATGCGTTGTACTAAATTTTCAATAAAACTCTTTGTGCATTGAACCTCTCACTGCAAAATACATCTTTAAATTGATAGAGACAAAGCTTAAATTTTATAGCCAACATTTCCCGCTATTGGTTTAGCGATGTCCAGCGAACAAGAGAAAAAGTAAGATTCCACCATGTCTGACCATTTCCGACAGCTATTATTCTGTCTCCCTCTATATCCGTTTCCGGCTGTCGCGAAAACAAAATAATGCTGCAGACAAAACACGGTTTGTTGTGCAATTCAGTATTATCTACCTTTGGACAATGATCCTTTGAGCTTTTAAAATAATGGTATTATTCGAAGAAATAGAATTAAGAAATCAAAATGCTCTTTAAGGTTTTCAGTTCAAACATCTGTCAATTAATGTACATGAATGTCATATCGTCAGTTTTGATATTTTCGACTTCTTTATGGAATTTATGGAATAGTGAAATTTTGGAACAAGGCAATATAAGGCGCGCAAATGAATAAATTTTCGTACCTTACCAGTATTAAGCTAGGTTGTCCTGGCCAACGGACTGAGTGATGGCTATTAATAATATATTACCGGGCAAATGTCAACAGTCCCTTTAACCGAATACACAAACTTGACGAAAACTACTATGACTGCTATGAAATAAATAAATCAAATAGTCACCACTTTTATATAATTATTTGTGAAGAAGATTATTACCGAACGCCTTTGTATATTAGTTAGTTAAGCTTTCCACCGTCTATAGTATGTTTGAGCTATAAAAATATTAAATTATTACATACTAGCTTTTGGTGTCTGCTTTGCCCGAATTAATGTAGATTTGAACTCTCTCTTGGGAATAGTACTTTTTTCTGGATGAAAGTACTCTGTTCCTTGTACCCTGTCAACGTGTATAAGAATTTCAAGATGGTCAATTAGAAAGTTAAGGCGTAAGTGCCTAATAAATAAAAAAAACTCACAATCCTCATCGTCACACATTTATCATTATTTATATTAGTAAAGATATTGTTTTTTTTTATTAATTATATTATACATATTATAATAATAATACGTAATTGATTAGTGAGGGTTTTCGGAATCGCACTACGTCCACAAAGGTTAATTAGCTTCTACAAACCTACTCAAAACACTTACCTCTTTTTAGAATAAAGATAAATATAGGAATTATTTTTACACTGATTTTGTTTGAACTTTAGAAATAAAAATAAAATACACAAAAATGTAATATAAACTATATGTCTGAGTACCAGATGTAATTGAAAAAAAAAACAATAAAATATATAAACAGCTTTCACACATCAACACAATTTAAATGTTAAAAAATTTCCGTTTTTTACTCCTATCGAATGGAACCTCGATCCAGACTAATAAACAAGCAATGCCTGTAAGTGAAAAGTTCGGTTGTTTACGCTTTTAACCGACCCCCCCGTGCTGTTAAAATACCCAATATTGATGTACGCAACAATAATTTAATTTCGTTTATATGTGAAAAAGTTCGGGCACTTTACGACTTGAATAATTATAAGTAATGGGTTTTGGTATGAATCAATTTACTTATATTTATATGGGAAAAAGGAAACAGTGTAATGATGTAATTTATTCATGTAATAAACGCGATTTATAGTCAGTATTACGAATTTTGAAGATAAAATATATAAAAACTTAAAACGCATATTTTATACAATATTTGTAGCTGCAGTTTATTTTAATATTGTCTATAATCGCAATTTATTTTAAGCACTTAAAGAGTATTCCTTACAAAATGTTATAAAAGGCTGTATTTCTCTTTTTGTATTTCCTTTAGTGTGCCAATAATGCGAGAAGCACTAAACTGATTTCCATCATATCCTTCAAGTTACATTTCTTTCCTGAAAGATTATAAAAAATGGATTAGAGTAAATTTTAGCACGAATCACACAATGATGACAAAATATAACATAACATAATAATGTTACAATATTTGTGTATGTAATTTATTAATACTTTTATTCGTAGTATTTAATTTAGTCGTTGGAACTTTCGTCTCGAATGAAAACAGTTAAAATATGTAAAAAAAAAAACATTTTTTTATCCAAGCCAGAGAAGTATAATCTCCTACGTGCGTGAGAATGTGTTCACGTGTTTTCTCTCACTCCATTTATACTCTTTTTTTAAATCATGTACGTAGGTATAACCTTTGATGTATGTTTTTATACAATGGGCACAATACATGAAACAAATTGTGGGGTTTATTGTAAATGAAGTTGATGGAAAATCACAAGTACATGATAATGCTAACTAAACTACAGTAAACTATTGAATATTGGCCAATTTAATGTAGTATACAAATAGATTAGAATAAAAAAAAAACAAAAACATGTAGTGCTTAAAAAGCGATAACGCGGGTTTAACAAATGATTTATACTTTATCGGTCTTATTACAAAAACAAAAATTAACACGGGTATAACTCGAGTTTTACTAAGCAGTGCCTAAAATTTAAAATCTAGTTGAAGTCATGTTTAATATACTTTATTACAAAAGCGCGTCCATGCGGTCTCTAACTAAATATCTGATTTAAGTCTTTTATGCAAGCACTCTGAAAGTATTCATTCAATTTGATTTCATAATTCAAAAACGTTTCATTAAATACAGATATTTTGCAAACCATTTCAATTTATGAATAATATTTTTGATCAGATTTTCATTAAGAAAATATATTTATGTTACGTTAAATTGGTTATCATTATTTTGATATGTTACTTAAATAAAATGATATATAAAATAAATAAAATAAGCAACTTATAAGATTTTTATATTACATGAAAGTACGTAAGGTGGAACAATAGTATAATGACAGATTAAAGACACTGCCAGGTGTCAATAGTGTCAAATAGTAGTAGTTATGATTTACTTGTAAATGCCTAAAATCATTTAATTTATTTACTTCTTCCTAATTAATTAAACCCACGAAATCCATAGTTTGTTATGAAACTTCTTTTACTGGTAAATAAAGATACAGTTAATTACAACAATAGAATAAGAACTGTCAATTTGGACAAGTGTTAGAGAATATTTAAATTAAAATAACGTCGATATGTAAATAGAGGTAAGACACTCTTTTGTGATTAAACTTTTTTTAAGTAACAGTTCAATGCGTATTTAACTTTTTTGTAATAACGCGGTATAAATTCTAGCGTTTGAATACAATCACGATTGATATTCAATGATAATGTTATCCATGATGATAACATATTAAGGCTAGAGGGGGACTGGCTCTCAAGTGCAGCCACCGGCATGCACTTTTAGTTGCTTAGCGACAGATCTTCAACTAGAGGGTAATAACTCAGGTGGGCATTAGAAAAAACCTCACTCAATACCCATACTGTAATTTTGTCTAGTGATAACAAAAGAAAACATGGTTGTTTTCAACATCGAAAACTCCAGTTCATCGTGGGATTTGAAGCTTTAAACTTAACCGACAAACTATCCGAACATGCTATCACAGACATCAGTGCTTCTAGTATAAATAAAATAATCAAATTAAAACCAAATATTTTATATAAAGAATTCCAATTTTATTTTACCTGATATACAATTTATGATTCTCAAAAGACTACGATTTCAGGACGTATGATAAATAACTTGTTACTTCATATCTACGACTTAATTTAAACATGTAACAGATGAAGAAATAGAATATTTAGTAACCGAACTCTTTAATTGCCACACAAAATATTCTTCACCCTTTTAATCATATCAAAAGAACAATCTTCCGGCCGGATGGCCGTCTAACGACGAATTACTTTTTATTTTCAACTGAATATAAACATTATTATTCATATCCTAAAGTATAATTTCGAATACATCCCAATAACGGTTATCGTTGAGTAATTTTGAAACTTCCAAGAATAAAGATGATCTATCATATTACAAACTCATTTTTGATTCGTGAAAATCTAATTCTGGTTAATTCTTTCATGTTCCCTTTATCTTGTCCTTTAATCTTTGAATCGTTTTCGATTACTTGAAATTAATAAAAGGGACGCGATATTTACATGTTTAAATTATTTATTTATTTTAAAAGTTTACTGCCTTGTAATTAGGGCTTCACTTTTTTATGTAATTCAATTCTGGTGTCTGCTGCTAAATGAAATATAATCAGATAGACAGTTGGAAATCATTTTATAGTTGCTGTGGCGATTTCTATGTGCAGAAACGGCGATGTATAAAAAATGAGTGTTGATTAAATTTATTCCGGTTGTAACTGTAACTCAACGCATTGAAACGAGCTTGTGTGAGCAATAATTTATTCATGCAAATAAAATTTAAATGTTGTCTGTTTGTCTGGACTAATCTCTGAAACAGTGGAACCGATTTTGACGAAAATTTTACTGGCAAACTAACAATTATTCAGTCTATTACCTAGGCTTTTCCTTGGGAATAAGAAGTAACGATATACTTTATTAGAGGTATAAACTTAAATTTGGTATAGGTAAAGTTAAGTTCTAAGTAGTATTAAGTAAATTACAATTGCAGCAATATAACATTTGAACAAAAAATAAAACCGACTTAAAAAAATCTAACACCTAGTATTGGATTGTCATACCTACTAATATTTCAGTTAATACACATTTTGTATTCGATTTTAAGGAGTTCCTTAATGTTAGAGAGTGATAGCTAGCCAGGCAGATTTAGAAAATACTGTAATATATTCACCATGTTTTGTTTTACTGAGTTCCATTTGTAAGAATATTAACATACATCGCTTGATACAGATTCGAACTCGCTAACCACGCATCTGTCACTTTGTCATGCTATTATATAAAAGAAAAAAAACTAAAAAGCATTCTTAAATTACTCCTAACTTATAGTTAAATATCATGTGGTTAAGTATTTATCTGAGAATCAAAACTATAAGTAGTGCTAACCTATAACTAATTCTCACAGCTTAGTTAGCTTACCCGTAAACTTTTAAAACGGTATGATGTAGATAACTTTGATTATCAATAAGCCCAAAACCATAAAACTGATAATAATAAACATAGCTACAAAATGTATTACGTTCAACATAAATTGTGTATATTAATAAAGTAACCTTTGGCCTTAAAACGCATCGCTTTTACTCTTAGAAAATAAGGAGTTAATGAGTTGAACATATCCAATAAAAATAAATGCCTTGCAACATTGTAATATTGTAGTTATTGCGCAATAAACTTTGCTCAGCGCATTTCCGAGAGCTCAGTGTAATGCACCGAGAAAATCATTTATTAATAAATGTTAATAATAATTTGAATACAGTAATGTTATGAAGTATGAAAAAATAGGGGGCTCACAAATATTCATAGCTTTTTGTTGCTTCTGGATTATAAAATTAAAGAACATTATAAAGGTTGGCCGATACGGTCTCTTTTTCCACTTAAATTTGTCATATAAGATTTTATTCCGGAATAATAATGTTTATGTTTATTTTTCCGATGCAAATTGATGAAGACGTTAAATTAAAAAAAATATGTGTGCAGGCCTTACGATGTAGAATTGAAATTACCATTTTTTTTTTAAATATTCATGTGAGAGATGCACGTTAACAATACTGTCGTAACACACAAGCAGACACAAAAAGAGATAAAGGCCTAAAAATATGAGCGATGGCTCATTCGATTCGGAATCACCTCTAGAAAAATGTTTTTGAAGGATTTTGGTGCAGGTTAAAAATTGCAATTGTTATTAACAAACAAACATAAAAAAAAGTGACAGTTCGTCTTTTGTTAATAAGTTGAAAAATATTAACATTTAAGCATTTTGAGCTCGTTAAGAGGAGGAAATTTCACATTTACATTTACAAAAATTTATCCATTTTTTGATTTTTATTTTTCAATAGTTATAAAAATCATAATTAACAAATTAATTACTTTATAAATTCCGGACCTTAGTACAAGTATTAGGTAGTGCAGTATATTGTATTATAGTTATTACTTTAAAAAAAATTGTTGATAATAATAATAAACATGAAAATCTTTTTTTTTTTCAGGGCTCGATTCTTTCAAGTGTTAAGAAGATACTAGAATTTTTTCAAATTTTTAAAATCACATTTTATGCTAAGTAAAAAAATTATTTTTATTGCTAAACTCTCTTTAGCGGCGGCGCGCGCATGCTGTAACAGCCGCGCGGAGCCCTATATTCAACGTCTGATTAAAATTATAAATAATGGAGATAGAGTTCCGGGAGTTAGGACTTTTTTATTGGAAATTTCCTCCTCTTTAACGAGCTTTTTTCAAAATTGCTTAAATGTTAATATTTTTCAACTTATTAACAAAAAACGAAATATCATTTTTTTTTCATCTTATTTTGTTAATAACAATTGCAATTTTTAACCTGCACCAAAATCCTTCAAAAACATTTTTCTAAGGTGATTCCAATAGAATACCATCCTCTATTTTTAGGACCTTTATCTCTATTTTTCACGTTTTTGAACTTGTTGACTAGACTATACTTCGTAACACACAGGCAGACACACAAAAAACATACACAAGTACAGTACTCGGACCAGTACAAGTATTAGGTAGTGCAGTATATTGTATTATAGTTATTACTTTAAAAAAAATTGTTGATAATAATAATAAACATGAAAAGCTAAGTAAATAGTAAATACACTGAAGTAATCCAAATAAAATTAGCATGTTAACGTTTTTGCAGAATAAAGTGACAATATAATGTTTATTGAATCAATAACAAAGAAAGGGAAACTCGAAGTTTCTTCCAAATGTCGAGAGTATAACGACGATATCCATAATTCGGATGCGAAAGAAAGCAAAACTAAACAAAAATAAAAAATACGGTGTTTGTGAATCGACATCGAAGTTTATTTTCAAAGAGGCATAATCATCGGGAGGCGAACTTTATTACGTTTTACGACGAATCTTAAATACGAAATGTAAACATTGGCGCTGAGGGAGCATACAGAATGTAAACAAATTAACGAAGATACCTCGGTGTGTTTCGCATAAATTGCGAATGTAAACTTCCTTTCGATTTTTATTCCGCTTTCGCGATTGTTCGTTAACATTAATTGAAGATTTGTATTTTTTTTCTATGCAATATCGAGAACATTTTATGATAATTGTTCGCTTTTAGCGGTTATTTTAAATTGATATCATAACCTCATATTTATTATTATTTATTTTTTAATTTTGCTGGAAGAAATGCCTTGATACATTAAGCTCGCCAGTGTACAAAATAAACAGTGCAATAAAGTATTAATTCAGTCATTCATCTTAAATGTATGAAAATCCAGTATCATAAATGTTTGTCCACGATGAACTTCGAAACTACTCAACCGAACTTCGTGAAAGTTTGCAGCTAATTTGAGAGATGGGATAATTTATATTTCGATTAATGGCCTCAATATTTTTAATTTACAAATTAAACGACTGTTAGTGTATTATTGTTATTAATTGTAAGTGCCATCAGTTTTGAACAGATGGCGCTTTAAGTTAGTTTCTTGACAGAAAACTGTAGGGCCGACTGTTATAGATATAGATGACGTCACGTTTTAATGCTGAATTTCGTTTTCAACTTCAGTTTATGTCACAGCAACGGGTGACCGGATCAGCTAAACTAGTCTAGCTAGTACAACCGTTTAGCAAATCCTTTTTTGTTATGTTTTTAATTGTCGGGACAAAGTTTGTATGAAAGAAAACGTTTGAAAAATTGCATGGAGAAGTGAAAAATTGTAGTTAAAAAATCATTATATAAAAATGAGTGAATGAATGCGACAGAAAACAGTAATTCTTTTTTTTTATATTCACAGAATTTAAAAATTTACGTTGAGTTTATTCAGGTACTATTTCAGGTTTATTTCAATTAGATCGTCATACTGTGGAGGACAGATTTGTTCTCATTTTGTTCGCTAATAAGCCCGTGCAAAGCCGGGGCTGGTGTCTAGTATTCGATAAAACAATTTACCTAAAAAATCAACACCGCTTGTATCATAAAAGCGATACGTTTATCGGCGAAGCGCTTTAAAAACGAAAACACATAACTTAATTTTAACGTCGGTGCCGATGTATTGCGTAATAAATAACATGCTGGTGTGAAATGATATGCAGATGTATACATATTCTAATTACGTAATTTTTTATCTCCAAGATGAAATGATGAAAAGCAATGACGTTGTTATGCAAAATTATGGAGATGGAGACATTAGCAATTTCTATTTAAATGAAAATTGTCGCCGGATGCCCTTTGCGTTCGCCGTCGTCTATGGTCAGCAGAATGTAATCAAATAACTTTATCTTCAAATATGCAAGAAGTAAATTTTTTAATCAAATTTATTAGTCATAGTTCACTTTTTACAGTCGCTTTTAATTTTGGATTCAAAATGATCACGTTACTTTGATAAAACTTGTTATTAGTAATTAAAATGAAGAATATATATATATATATCATACGATGCAAACGAACAGATGGGTCATCTGATGTTAAGCGATCACTACAGTCCATAGACACTTGCAACACCGGTGGAGTCGCAAGTGCGTTGCCATCCTGTGTTTGTGGGAGGAGGAGGGAGGGAAGGGGAGGTAAGGGAGGTGGTCCTCCGCTCTCACTGACCGAACGAAACGCAACAATGCGAGTTTTCACTGTTACTTCACGTCGGTTTTCCGTGAGAGGGTGGTACTACCCCGAGCGAACCGACCCATTCATGCTGTAACCAGTAATAGATTCAGCGTGATTCTACCACCTACTATATTTTAGATTAGCTATGCCCGCGAATTAGTCCGCCTGGAACTTTAAGCAAAAAACAGTATTTCGTTTGCTGTGACTTAGATATTATACATTACATATTATCCTAGTTTTTGTAAGAGATTTAATTTCATTTACTTACGTCCTTTTTTCTTGTGCTTAAATCGAGGCGTCATTCAAATTACAATAGCTTTGGATAGAGTGGACCTATTTTAATGAAAGAAAGACTAAATGTTACTCGAGAATATGGGATAGGATGATTGAATGATTTTATTGAAGTTTAATCGTGGACGCAGTACTGTAGCAGTGATACGTGTTCAAACAAGCAGACAGGCATTTCTAAAAATGATTGAAATGTATTTTTATTACTTATTCCAAGACGCGTGCAACAATTTATTTCAAAGATCTAAAAAGTACAGACACGTTAGATTTGCATTCTCATTATATGTATAGAAGTCATGTTAACATAGATCAATTAGCAAAACCTATTCAACTTACTGCTACAATATTCCACGGGTGCTACCTATTTTACATTCGATTATTCCAAAATTCATCTATTTTATAACTCGTATGACTATTTTTTAGTTTTCTTTATCGCAACCGGTCTTCTAGATCTTCACTGCCATTGTCGAGTAAGTAATAATATTACCAGTTACTTGTGATCATTTCAGTGTTCTAACAAGATAATGGCTCCCTTGTTAGAACTTTCAATGGAGTTTTTGTGGCATCTCAGAATTCATATCCACTTCAGTTGTGCACTATAACTTAACTATACGTAAAACACCACCAATGTTACAAAAGATTATGAATAAAATATAGTATCTACTATATGACAGACTAAAATCCGGCCAAAATATATGATTTACAATGCTTTTTTAAACTCCAAAGTACTGAATAAATAATAATAAATTACGACTGAAGTATACCAAAGAAACAACTGAAATATATATTTGTCTCTATAAAAAATATTCTCACCACACTACACTATAGATATTGTTCTTATTTTCATTCCTGTCACTCTGCACGAGTGTATTTTCGGTGGCACATTGTTATTGTAGCATCCCGGGATGATGGCATGTCCTCTTAATTTCAAGTAAATCGTGGTACTCTCGCGATGGTATACATCTGAATAAACAATGAATTAGCGGTTATTAAAGGCTGGAACAGTGTTGCGGCTGATGTTAAAATACTGCGATTAAATATCCGCTAATGTTGTAGAAGCATTAAATCTACATAATTTATAGTAAACTTGGTGAAACCCGCGACTTCACCTGCTATTTAATAATATTTATTGTTATCGTCTTTTTGTAGTAAATCAAGTTTTCTGATATTTTTAATTATTAAAACTGTAATTCAAATAAAATAAATGAAGATTTAAGTTTAAAAATTTCAGTCGGTCTTCTAATGGATTTATGGATTATTGAGAGCGTATAATAAAAAAAAATATTAAATACAAATAAGTAGCGAATAATTAGAAAAACGGTAAAAATAAATTATAGCCTTATCAAAATATAAATAAAAATGCTGACGCCCATATCAAAATTTCTCATTCCAAGCGATTACAACAGATGAAAATAAATTATATTTGGTAAGTTATTCAATAATAAGTGAAAAAAACCCTTGTTTTATTATGGGAAAAGTATCGTTATTTAGGCATGGTTAAACGGTATTTGTTTTTTTGTTCTTGAATGTTTTAGGCTTTAAACTAACGATTTGAATAATACCCAAGCTACAAAAGCCAACGTGGTAAATAAGGGGCACCCCAATGCTTATACCACACAAAAATACAAAGAAACACTTTATTATTAAACTTTTTATTTACCACCACACAAGTTATATTGATTATCTAATTAATGAGTATTAAAAACTTCATTAATGATGTTTGTTATATTTTTTTCTATAGAACATTAATCTAGTTACCAATTGTGACTGAGTTTTACTAATTTAAGTAACAATTTTTAATCGCTTCTAAATCAACCCAGAAAACGGGAAAACGATTATTTAGCGTTAATAGAGTATCATT